>VYZP01000021.1:22286-46139 GCA_013400635.1 Hypocryptadius cinnamomeus
AAAGTTTAATTACTCCTTCATAAATCCACACAAAATTCAGACCCTGCAAATGATAAGTCACTACTGGGAACGTGACGAGGGGGTGATTTTGTTTTGTTTGTTGCTGTGTGAAATACTGACCCAGAATAAGCATACAGACCTACCCTGGCTATATTATTTCAGTTATTATTACTTGCTTTTATCAAGAGGTAATGGGCATCAGCCAGCTTCCAGTGAAGTCACTAGAACTGATTTAAGTGGGAACAGGATGGGGCTCTCTTCCAGAGCTGTGAAAATTTCTGACTATGGGTCTAAATTAATTATGAGACAGTGCACATTGTCTTTTGGCAGGGTGCCTGTTCTGCAGCCCTTACTTTAAATGAACAAGCTGTGTTCATAAAACTGGAAAGGAGAATCACGGATAGTGTTTTTTTAGTCTCAGACCACTCTCAAAGCAGAACTCTTTCAATGCTGTTTTTTAGGGCCTCATGTAAGTTTAATCCTCCAATGTGGGGACAGTCTAACCAGGTTCTGCTTACTGACTTTTGAGTCATAGAACAACAATGACTTCTCTAATTCTTCTTTCCACTCACCAAATTAAAATATGGCTTATTTTTTTGCTGTTGCAAGCACTTCTGTGTTTGGCTGGAAGCATGGAAATGAAGCAGTTTTTGCCTGGTTCATGTCTCACTCCATTATTACTCAGCCTGTAAGACCTGAACCAGCTATTGTTTAGGGTAAACTCTGAATCAAATGGAATAGGATTTGATTTTCAAAGGCTACATTAACTGCAAATCAAATATGGCATTGAAATCACTGGAGGAGAGGCAGAGAGCTGATGCACTCAACTGTAGCATGTCATTTTTACAGCATCCCTTTCCCAGCACACAAGTCCACTGACATGCTGCTTGGTTTGGATTTTTAATTCTTTCTCTGCCTCTGTGCACTGTTTCCAGCAGTCTCAATTTCAGACTGAGTTTTGCAAAGGAGGGGCTTCTGGGGGGATACACCTTGCTTTTGGAGACATTTTTCTCCTGAAGAGCAAAGACAGCTAAAAAACTTGAGAAAACACAAGCAGCACTTAGGACTCAAACACAATTCTGTTACAGCCCTGAGCCAAAGTCTACCAGAGTCAGAGGATGTCTTTCCTGTTGATTTCAGGTGGATTTTGGTCAGGTCTGATCCTGCTGCTGCAGAGGGCACAGGCACACACTCA
Source organism: Hypocryptadius cinnamomeus (assembly GCA_013400635.1). Lineage (NCBI taxonomy): Eukaryota > Metazoa > Chordata > Aves > Passeriformes > Zosteropidae > Hypocryptadius > Hypocryptadius cinnamomeus. The sequence continues at coordinate 23,482 of VYZP01000021.1, forward strand.
CCTGTCTGCAGGCACAGCAGCACATTGTCAGCCACACGTTTGGCTGGTGCCAGTGTGTGCTGGTGCTGCCCATGTCGTTAAGGCTGTGCCAGTGCTTCTGCCACAGAATGGCTCCTGTTCCTGCCCATAAGCATTTCCTCCTGGGTGAAAGCTGGGGAGCAAAATGAAAGCAGTATTTGGTGGTTGGCTTGGGGGAAGAGAAGGTGTTACAAGTCCATTTGCTCATCTCTGAATCCCAAGACTGGCAGAAGCTATGCTTGCTAGTTGCCAGCATTTTACATTTTGCTGTAACCACAGAAAACATGTGTACTTTAAAAATGCAACTTTGCAGGCTGTTCACCCACAAAACCAGCACAAGAGATACAAAAAGCAGCTGTGGCACATGCACAGTTTCCACCTTTCCCCAAAAGCTTTTCAGGGTGTGTCCTGTGTGGTGGATCCATAAGGCACAAGGGGTTCCTGCAGCTAATTCCTGTTTGTGTCTCGCTGCTGGGGCTGTGGGGGATTCACACCAGTGCTGTGATTAGGCTGTGTCTGCCTGAGCTGTTCCTGTCTTACAGGCTCTGAGTAACCAGCTGGATGTTAATGAGTCTGTCTGCAGGGTTGTCTAAATCAGAAGCAGCCTCTGACCTTAGAAGCATGTCAGTAGACCTTGCTCCAGCATTTTTTTTTTGTAATGTATTGCAGTAACAAGCAAAAGAAATTATATTGAAAACTGTCTTTAGTTAACAGTTTCATTTCAACCACAAAAGGAGGGCTGACCTCACTTAGTACTGAGGCAGAAGTTTCTAGATTTAAATCCTGCACCCATGCACATGCCTCAGTTTTTCCACCTCTACGCTGGGAGTAACAAATTTACAGACTCGAAAAGGGTACTCCAAGGTATGAAAAGTATGGGGCACTTTGAAACACATTCTGAGTAATGGGAATGAACAGAATCACCCAAAAGCCATCCCTCACCCTGGCTGCTGTGCTGGTCTGCTTCTGGCTGTTAATTTATTTTAAGTGCTGTGGACCAGAACATGAGTTGCAGGACATACCTGGCACTGTCTTCTTCCTTTAGTGGGTGCAAGGGAACTTTTTTGACATAATGTGAATGTAGTTTTTTGTGATTTATATGTACCACACTTTGAAGTGGTACTATTTCTTTTCTTTTTAGGACTGATATTTTGATGCTACAATAACAAGAAAAGTGTGTGTGTGTAGTTTTGAAATGAATGGAGAACAACAGTTTTAAGGCACTCTGGCAGAAGTAGTGGCCAGATAGTAGATTCTTGTTCAATATCTGCCCTTTTCTTCCAAAATGTTTTTCCTGTGACTTCCAGACACACCAAAAGCTTCTTCAGGACATGAAGTGTTTGTTCAGGGGGTCTGTCAGTGCATCATGGTCCAGGTCAGGTTAGGAGAGTGCTGGGAGCAGTGCAGGCCCGTGCAAGATGGGACTTGTCTCTTAGGGACTTGGTGACTTGTTAGGGCTTAGAAGTCAATTTGCTTTTAGTCACCTAAGCAGTGTAAACATCACTGCTTGGTGGGTGTTCTTGCTGAAGAAAACATTTTCTTGGTGGTTTGTCTCATCCTAGTTAGCTCTGTTGAAGGAGTTTGCCTCATCCAAGGTTTTCCAGACAGTCAGGTGCCACCTTGTACCCTATCCAGGTCACAAAATGCAGGATTGACTGGTAAGGTTGCCAGTCCAGGCTGTCACAGGGTTCAAAGTCATAAACAAAAAAAAATAAAAAGTTAGCAAAGGGTCAGTGTGAATTTGTCTTGTCTGAATTTCTCCCTTTATGCCCAACATTTTGGAATAAATGAGGAGCACTTCAGTTGATGTTTTTGCACTCCACAGTCCCTTACTTGCTTACAAAACTGGGATGACAATGAAAGCAGCATAAAAAATCCCAATAAGGTTTTGAATCCTCTCTCCCAGGGTTGTCCTGTTAGAGCAAAAAAGAGCAGTGCAGTTGCTGGGAGTGTGAGCAAGGCAGGAGGACTCCCCATGGCAATACAGTTAGGAAGTTTTCCCTCTGAGCCAGTCAAGTCACTTCAGAGAGCAGAGGACAGCTCCAGAAGGTGATGATAGCATCACAGCACAGGGCCTGGCCAAGGTTCATACCTTGGGGTTAAAAGCATCTCCAGTGTCTCACTGGTGTTCAGAGTTACCCAGGCCCCACAGGTTTCTGCAGTCACCACAAAAAAGGGGGATGCGGGAATTCATCCCCAGCCTGTGCTTAATGCTGTATTCCCAGAGCTGTAGCTTAGCATGCAGCTGACACTGTCTGCTGGACTCCAATCACAGGGCTGGCTGTGTTCTCTTTTTATTCTTCTTTTCACTTTCACTGATGTTAGCAGCTGATGTTCCAGGGGCAGAAGTGAGCATGGCATTCACTGCCTGATCTGGGGTGTTCCAAGCCTTTTTAGCACAGCTCAGTGAGCCAGGGCACACAATCCCAGCTATCCATGGCTGCTTGTTTTACCCCATCCACAGGAATTCTGCCGAGGCGAATGCAGCCCTGATGAGCACATGGGTGTTAAAGCCTGTGTTGTCCCAGCTCTGTAATTCTCAGCCATGCAAGCTGAAAAAAATAAAACAGATTTGCAAATGAGTCTGTCTCCTCAGAGCCCCACAATTCCCCCTCCCTGTGCAGTTCCCCCACATGTCAATTCTGGAGACTGGATTGAGAGAGTTGTACTATAATGAATAATTTTATATTCAAAAGGTTTACTGAGCATGATTTGTTTTGTACATATTGGAATATGATTTAACTTATTTTTATTACCCCTTTTAATCTTTTTTTTTCCCGTAAGGATAAGAAAAATCCCCATCCTCTCTCAATGTGAAGTTCCTGTGTGTTTATATGTAGTCTTCCAGTCAAACACACAACAGGCAGAGGATTTCTCACCATCCCTACAGTGATCTGATTGTGGTTTTCATTGTCATTTCCATTCATCTGGGACTTTGCTTATATTGTCTTTTCTTTCCTCTCTGCTGCACAGTCTGCACAGAGCAGGGAGAGGTCAATGCAGGCAGGATTTTCTTTTTCTTCCTCTCCCCTCTCTTGTCTGCTTTACTTACCAAGGAACTCAGTTCCTCCAGGAGTTGTGTGACTGAGGGTAAAAAAATACAACTGTCCCCTCACCTGCCTTCCATCCTCCATATGGTAGATCAAACAGATTCAGCTTCTCTGAAAGTGATTGTGGCTGGACTCATTCCATTGGGCTGAATGTGTATGGTTTGCACTTTCCCCCCCACTTCAGGAACTTAAAAACAACACAAAAATAAGAGGCAACTGTTTTAACTTGAGCCGAGTAACACTTAAAGCTTTATATATTTATTTATAGCATCTTACAAAAAGTGTTAAAAGGTTTTTTCTTCCACAAGAAAAATAAAATTTTTAAAAAATCATCTAATTGTTTTTGTCTAGATCAAGGATGAATGTTAGCAGATGAAATAAACCCTAAAATTGAGCATCTGTGGTGTGTGTTGTCCTTGCATTGGCCTTTGATGCTGTTTCAGTGTAATATGTCTTGCCTGTTTATTACAGAGAGATAAAGCTGCCAGTGCAGCTGATGGAGAATATTTGTTTTCTGCTACAAAAACAGACTCCTGGACAAGAAACAGTCAAGCAGAAACTGCAGTCTGTTGGTTCCTATTGTTACATTTGAGCCAACATTTCAAAAAGCCCTTAAACCTCATGGAACCTGTCATCTTTTAAAAATTACCTTTGATACTGCACAGTCTTCTTAGCTTTCTTTTTCAGAGTCACTGCAATGAACACATTTGCAGTCAATAAATAGAGGTTGTTACACCAAATACTGTGGAATAATTAACAGAATTTTTTTTGTTTGTTTCATGCTCAGAAGTACTTTGTTGTGTGAAAACATTCTGCAGCTACTGTGATGTTTTGCACAGTGAAAGTGAGTTAGGAGTAAGAGGATGCTGATAAAAGTGTTTCACAGCATTCCAAGTGAGAACAGCAAGATATTTATGGAGGTGTAGTGAGTAACAAAGCTGTGATTTTACCAAAGCATCACCACAGCTCCCTGTTGGAGAGAGAGAGGAGCTGTGCAGGTGCTGCTGGAGGACTCAGGTAAGGGATGGTGTGAGAGTGAAGCATGGACAGACAACTCTTCAACTAATTAAAGTTAAAAAGAGGGTATATTTATTACAGCACTGGACACATGGGGAGTAACCTCCCAAAGACGTGCAAAAAAGTCACAAACTCCTGCTCTCTGTTTATCCAAAAAGGTTTTACATGTTCAAATGGTTTCCAGGACAGTTTCTGTGATGCCTGTCACACAAACATTAGCTCTCACCTGGTATTATAATTAGCTGAATGTCCATTAGAGCTGCACAATTGTCCCCTTTAACTGGGTCAGTGGGCTTCTGGGGAGGAAGCAAGACCTCTTCCTCATGGTAAACTCCTCACCTGTGTCAGGCCAGCAGGGCTCCTTGGCCTGCTCATCCCAGTCCAAACCTCCTCTCCCTCTCAGAAGCCAGTGGCATTTATGGCTCCTGCACTCTTACATACTTCATACTGTCATTCCCAACCTTGTTTCAGTTATCCACTGATTGGTATCAGGTGGTATTGATACCACCTGTAACCAGTCAGTTCCCTTGTTAAGCTCCAATCACAGTGTCTGATCTTTGCTAAGTACATTTCTAGCTTAACCCCTTGACTCAAGGGGAACACCTGAGATCCCAATGGGGCTCAGCTGTGAGGGGAGGGGACAGACAGACAGACAGACAGAGACCCCAGGTCAAGCCCTCTGGCTGTGCTGGTGCCACAGCCCAGGAGCTCTCACGTCCTGCTGAGCTGCAGGAGGAATTTCACTGGACCAAGCCAAGGCACAGCTCATCCTGCTGGGTGGGAGCCCTCCTGCTCCTGTTTCAAGGCACTTTTTGTTTCCTCCTTGACCTCTCCAAAAGCCATGAGGATGCTCTACCATAAGAAGTCTGGGCAGGTAAAATGTTTTAATTTGCACGTGGTGTTCCTACACCAGCTTTGAAATGGTTCTTGCTGTCCATGCAGGAGCCTCCAGGAAAAGGAGAGGAGGAGGATGGATAGCTAGCCTGTGGAAGGGAGGCTTCTGCTATTGCAGAAGGGGAAAGGAGCAGAATGGATGCTTGAAGGAGGGTTAAAAAAGACAGAGACATTACTGAAGGAGTAACCTCCAGAGTTTTGGGGTTTTTTTTTTGGTTACACTGAAAACTACTCAGTTTCTTTATCTTTGCATCCAAAATGTTCCTGTTTCTGCTCTATCTGGTGATTTTACACTCTCCAGCACTGCCTCTGGGGTATGTGCTGTCTCAGGTTAGTTGGCAAGTGCCCTCCTTTGCCTCCTGCAAAGCAGGATTTCTTGTTCCCCTAACAATAAACAGCCCCTGGCTGTTCTGCTGCCCCAGGTGACAGCCTGCTCTTCCTGAATGGAAAAGCTGATCCTGACTCTACTGTCTCAGAGGAGGTGGTGCTGAGATCTTGTCAGAGGCTGTTTTGTTTCTGGGGCTCACAAACTCACACAGAGCTACTTTAACCCTTTAATAACCCCTTTAATAACCCTTGTCTGGAGGACAAGGAAAACCAAAGTAAATCTGCTTTAACACTGTAATGCCAAAGCTTTCCCACGTTGATCTTTGGGTCATGCAGGTTCCTTTTTGCCCTTCTGAGGATCCATGTGTGGGTCCTTGTAATGCTGAACCTCTTTGTTGTCACAGAGCAGAAAGAGGGATGTAGGTCCTTGCACAGTTAAATGTGTATCCACTGGTGTATCATGTTTCTGGGGATTTTGCAAAAGTGGAAAGATATTAGGAGAGTCCCAGGCCTTGCAGTTTGTAACACTTTGTGATGCAGTACTTCAGTGGCACTTAAGAGTAGAGATGTAAATAAACTTATACACAGATAAAATTATGGGTTTTCTGCAGTTGGAAATGTTCATGGCTGATTTGGGCACAGCTCCCCTCTTTGCTGCAGGGGGAAACCAAGGCACACATTCATACATAAAAGAATATATTGTGGACTTCAGTAAAGCAGTTTGAGTTTTACTATAGCAGTTACTTCATAAACTTCAAATAAAGGGGTTGTAGCCAATGAAATATTCACTAATTGAGCAGTATTTAATAGATCATTGCTGTGTATCTCTTAAAGCAATCAGAGGTTCAAGTGGGGAAAGCTGCTCTAGCAAGGCCCTGTCTGCTTTAATTGATCTGGGAAGTAAGTGGCTTGGAAAAGAAACCATGCATGTTCAGATTTTGCAAACCTCTCTAAGCCTAAAAAAAGTCTCTGTTTATTGGTCAGGCCACACTGTAGCACAAGCAGGAGCTCTTGTGTGTGATACTGTTTGTTAGGGCTTGGAAATTCTTTGTCCAACGTGAATTCACTCATTTCTCTCTCTCTGGTGATGCTCTTCTCATAAGCTTTTTTACTCCTGAGTGCTTTCATGTCCCTGCCTTACTCTGGCCCACTGCTGTTCCTGCTTCCCAGAAGGTTTGTCCCCAGAGATGGAGGGCATGCAGTATCTCAGACAGGATTCTTGTGACCTTTGCACAAGGAGCTGCAGAACTGAGATGCTTTTAAATCAACATCCAGCCAACAACACAAGGGAAAAGTTGAATACCTATCCTAGGAGCTGGGAATGGATGAGGGGTAGCAGTGCTTTGCAAGTGTTTAATGAACTAGATCTTATTTATATATTTATTTTGTCCTTCCCCACTAATATATTCTATCAGATTGGAATCCAGATGTTTGTGCAATGAATGAGTAATAGTGATAAATAATAAGCATTTCATTCAAGTGGCTTTAACAGACTCTGGTTATTACTGGATTCCATTTAAAAGTTCCTTATTGACTTAAACCAAATGTTATACTCAGCTGTGCTGTAAATGGTAAAGAAATTCCCCATGGCCTAATCTAGTTAATTCAGGCTGGATACCTGATCCTCAAATGAATATGTGGTAATCACTCATCAGTTTTCTGGCACAGGCAGTGACAACACATATAAATCATACAGCCTCTGTGAGATGGTAAATAACTTTCCTGTAGAGCCCTTTCTGTGGGATTGGAGTATTAGTGCCAGACATTGTTTTCTGAACAAGAGCTCACAGCCAGACTGGTGAATGCTCAGATGTTTTCATACTACAGCAGCCCCCATCTGCACTGGTTTCTACTCATCACATGTTCTTTTCTTTCCTTCTTATCAAATATATTGATGCTAAGTGAAAATTTATAAACTGAACCCAATTAGCCACAACTTCATGTGGGCTTTTAAATTTTTCTGGGCTAATGAATGGTCATTCCTTTTGTGTTACTGGAAATGCTAAAGCCATGCTGCTGCTGGAGTCCATTAATGGAGGCTTTGCTCCCTGGCTGGAGAACCTGGGCCTTGGCAAACTGCTGCTGGGAGAGGTGTGCAACCTCCTGGCCCGGGGATCTGCTGCTTGTTAGGTTTTTGCTCAAGTGCCAAGTCATGCAAAGAATTAAGGGTGTGTGGTGTTCTGTTTTGAGGGCAGTCTGGCCTTCTGAAGCAGATAAAATGACCAAATTCAGCTGGTTTGGAGGTGAAAACAGGGACCGGGGTCCTGTTGGAGGAGAAACATTTTGATAGGAGCAGCCCAGCTGATGTTATCAAGGGACCCTTCATCACAACTGTTCTGAAGAGCTTTTCTTGTGTTTATTCTGAATGCTGTTGTTTTCATGTGTTTATTCTGAATTCTGTTGTTTTCTCTCCCCTGGCAAAGCTTGTCAAAGGAAAGTGCAAAACTGAAGTCGTGGCCCTGGTGGGCACGGCCTCATCTCCAGTTGTTTGTGTTGCCCTTGGAGAAAGACACCCATAACCCTTTGGAAACAGCATTTAACCTGAGGCCATACCCAGGCTTTTCTTGGCAGTGTCTCAGTAATTCAGGGTAATTTTGCTGTCTGTGTGCCCCTGTCCTGGTGTGTGGTGTGGCTGTGCCACCAGCAGCAAAAAGGCCCAAGCATGGCTGCCCTCTCCAGGGAGGGACAAAGCCAGGATAAACTGCCAGGACAGCACTGAGACAGGGACAAGCCTCAGGGGACAAAACCTCTGGCCAAGCTGAGCTTTGTGCTGTGGGATTTTTTGGGGACAGCAGCGTCCTCCAGCAGGGCTGGCCTGCCAGCCAAGCTCTGGAGATGTGTGCATGCTGTCTGGATTTTTATATCTACATTTAAGGACTTTCCCAAGAAAATCAAACCATACTCCCGCAGGGACGGTGTGGGGAGGAACAATTACAGCAATAAATAAAGATTTCTGCTGGCATGCCAACCCAACAGGCTTTACTGTCTCCTCACCAAGTGATCTGCCATTTGTTAGCAACTGCTTGTTAGGGGATTTCTGCTCTAGGCCTGTTCTTGCTGTTGTGTATATTTTACTCATCCTGACAAGAGAAAAGAACTCTATTAGTAGAGGCACTAGCAATTCACAGTGCCTGTGACATCTGTGGCAGGGCTGGAATTACAAACCACATCAGCATATTTCTTTTGTTTGGTTGGTTTCTCTCTGTTTGGGAATTTCATTAGCTGTCTCACATTTTTGGTTGTGGGTTATTTTTTCTCTGCTCTCCCGTGGCTTCTTTGTGGAAACCATTTGTTTCATCATCCTTCCTCATTCTTTGTGCAGGTCTGGGCTGGCCAAAGCTCACAGGAGCTGGCAATGAAAGGATGTGAGGCAGTTGTCTCCTTGGATGGGAAGGTGCTGTGCTCCTTCCAGCCCCCAGCATTCATTTCTTAGCTAGTCCAGAACAGCCTTTAGTGCATTAAAAGCACTCAGGTGTGTTTCTCACCCTCCAAAATTTGTTTTTTACTTGTCTGTGGTGTTTTCCCCTCAAGCCTTCTTCTCCTACTGATGTTCTATTTCTTTTCTACCAGAACTGACACCTGATGGGAATAACTTTGCCTGTAAGGTGTCTGGTGCTTTCTGCACTTCCATATGTTCACTTACACACTTTCAGTAATTAAGGCACAGTTTTCTGTGAGTGAAATGATGCTGAAATGTCTGGAAAACTGGAAGGTGAGTGTTGCAGAGGATGAGCAAAAGGGGATAAAGACAGATGAGCTGGTAGTCACCAAACTATGTCACACTTTTTAAGGGTAGGGTGGAACCCAAAGCTCTCATGCTGGCAGAGATGATGCTCCAGGATAAAATAAATGGAAAGATCACTTTGATTGACTGCCCACCTCTCCTCTCCCTTACTCTGTCTCAAGCTCTCTGCCACCTTGATAACCACATGCACGTCTGACTCGTCAGGCAGCTTCCATTTAATTGTTGAGCATGAGCCAAATTATCCTTCCTGTCATATTTAAGGCCCTTCATATTGTTAAGTGGTGGTGTGGAGTAAAAAAGAATTGCAAAGAAATGTGCTTAAAACACTGACCTAGGAGGTCAGTGTGCTTTTTTTTCATTTGTGTTAGAACTCTGTTTTTTCCCCTCGCTACAGAGATTCACTCTTAAATTTAAAAAAAAAAAATTTAAAACCACAAAAATACTTTCCTTTTCTGGGGTTTTGATACATAATAAATGCTGCAGGTTTTCATTCATCGTGTTATTTTGAAGTGTTGTAGCATTTGTATCCTGGTTCATCAAATGTGCCCTGGTTGTGTCATAAGAACACAGAACACAGGGAGCCCCTGCCTCAGGCCCTGGAACACAGATCCTGAGAAGGGAGAATTGGTTTTGCCTCACCCCTGGGCTCTGGCATCATCCGTGATTTTAATGGGAAGGTAAGATAGGAGCTTCTCAGTGTCAGCATTGTAAGGACCTGCAGCCTTGTCTCATTAAGAATAAATAAAAGCTGCCTCTCCTCAGATTTACATTTAGTCCCTCCAAAACATGAATATTACTAACTTCAAAAGATTTTACTTAAAGCATTTGTGAAAATGGCCTATTTGGGGCATGTAAAAACACAGAATTCCTCCTTAATATTATTGTCATCCTGTTTAAATGCCTGGTTACCCTATCATGCTTTCCTCATCTGCAGAGCAGGCAATGAGCCATGATTTTGAGGGGACAATGATTTGATGACAGTGATGGGGCTCTCAAACTCCATTAGGATATATGAATCACAAGTTAATTAGTCATTTTTCCTAATATAGTGAAGTTTTATCTTTAATCCTACAATTCCTTGTCAGATTTATTATTATCTCCTGATGGACTGTTCTGTCTCTTCCCTCAAAACTTTCTCATGTTATGAGGTAAAGTTTTTATAGATGTACAAAATACTGGTTTCTTTTCTTTGAGTAAAACCTTTCCAAGGTTATCCTTTATTCTGCACAAGTAAAGATTTGAAACTACAGCTCCAGGAGATTCAACAGAGTTTTATAGGCAATTAGACCCAGAAAATTATGAGGTCTGATTGGCACTCTAGATAGAGGATATTAGGGTTTCTTCTCCAGCCACAGAGCTGCCCCAAAAATACATTTGGGAGTTTCCACTTGGAAAAACTCCTCCATGCTAAGGGGACGTGCACGGGTTGGGCTCTCTGTGCTGTCAGGAGAATCTGGGGGAGGATGGCCTGGACTTCCTTGGATGTTGTTGGGAGAGCTGAGCTGAAGTATTGGAAGTCATATCCAATATGACCTTTCCCTACAAGGTCTTTTAAGGCTAAATTATCCAATTAAGAAATGACACCTAAATTATTTTCACTTTTAACCCAATAACTAATCCCTCATGTTCCACAATGTGGGCTTTTTTATCCAGTTACACAAAACAACCCAAACCCATGGAGAAGAAGGTGAAGGACCAGCCTCTGCCCTAAAACCTCCATCTTAGCTTTGTATATATTACTATATTCTACAACCTTAAATTCTGAATTTTCCACCCTGTGATATTACACACTTCTATTCAAACTCCACACCCACAATCCCAGTTCTGTCATTCAATTTTGGAAGCCTTCTCCACGGCCTCACGTCAAATATAGTATTCTTTTGTGGGTCTGTGCCTTTCAGCACAGAAAGTTTAAAATTCTCAGCATCCAGGGTTCCAACAAGCAGATGCACTGCTGGAGTAGATCCAGGGTTCTGTCTGTGGGGCTGTCCACTGCTTGCTCTGGTAGGATTGGAGGAAGATTTTCATTTTATAGATGGTCTTTCTTTAAAAGGTGGAATGTCTGAGGGAACTGGAAATCAACTTTAAGTAGCAGCTGCTCTCCACAGAGAAATCTTCCTTCCAAATCTGCAAACACCTCATCTCCCTGTCCTGTGTGCAGTTCAGAAACACTGACCCACTAAAACAACCAAAACACTTTCTTGGTTTGCAACTCCAGACCCCTTAACACTGCTAGGGCAAGCTGGGCTTGAGGAATGAGCACAATAATGGTGTAAAAAGTTAATGTTGCCTCTCACTTTGCTGCCAGCACCAATTTGGCAGGAGGGAAGAGGGTTGATGGTTTGGTTTGGGGGTTTTTTAGATCCTTAGGTAGCAGAGCATTTCCTATACCCTAAGGATGGAAAGCTTATAAGGCTGGTGAAGAATGTGAGTATTAAAATTTTTTATTTTTACATAATTTTGAAATCCTGAAATTGAAGGTAACAGATACAGCATAGTTGGACAATTACCCCAAATCCAGCTATCTGTTTTATAAACATTAATTGGTGTGATTTTAGTTAAGTTGGTAGAAAGAAACTTGTGGACCAGCTCTTAAAAAGTGCATTTGGGTTGTTTTCTGCAAGGCAGGAGGAGACCTGAGTGACTTCAAGGAAGGTGAATGTTGTTAGCTGGGCAGGGTGTGGGATGTGACAGGGGAGAGTTTGAGGGAAACAAGCTGGAATACCATGCAGGACAGGAGGAAGAGTTGAGGAAAGGGAGGAAGGAGAAGGTGGGAGCCTGAGGAAGCTGTGGGCTGCAGCTCTCACTGTGGGTATGGGAGAGCTGGAGAGGAGAGCTGTTTCATATATATTACTATATTCTAAATCCCCAAACTCTTAAGTTTTCTACCCTGTGATATTACACACTTCTAATCAAATTACACACCTGTAATTTCAGTGCTATCAGTCAATTTTGGAAGCCTTCTCCAGGCCTCAGGTCAAATGCAGTGCTCTCCTGGGGGTCAGAGTCTGTCAGCACACAAAGTATAAAATACTCAACATCCAGAACTCCAACAGAGAGGCTCTAAAAACCAAACTGAGAAACTGGGACAGCCCAGCAGCAAGAGTTTTAATTGTAAAACTGCAGAAAAAGAGATTGTTTCCACGTTTTTGTTGGAGAATTCAATCCCATGTGCAGGTAGGGACTGTTTTCAGTAGTCATGTTCATTCCTGGCAGCTGACTGAAGGTTTGGGGAGCCAGACCTGGGTTGCTTTTGAATTGCAAATTGAGAGATTGGCCATGAAGCTGCTCTGTTACACAAATTTTGCAGCTACCAGCATGTCCAGCACAGTCACCACTGTACTCAACAGCATGTTATCCTGCTGCAAGCTACCTGCTTGGTTTGAGCTTTTCATCACAGCACAGCTTCTTGTACATGAATCCTTCCCCACTCCTTTCAAAGCTTGTGTTTTGTTGCCTCTCCGTCAAAATTATCTGCTCCTTTTAATTACCCCCTGCTCTGCTGTTTGAGACTTGGCACAGCATGCAGTATTGAAGGAATTTCCAGTCCAGATTGACTCCCTTGGAAAAAATTCACACAGAAATCGGGGAAATAAGTGAATTTTCTGAAAAGCAGAGTGAGCCTCTCTTGTGGGAGAGAAAGGGAGTCAGGGTTTAAGTAAGGATTAGACAGTTCCTGCTTTCAAAAGTGACAGTTGAGTAGGAACTACTCCTTCCACACACAGCGATGAGCAAGTGCTCATGTGCTTTGTGGAATATTTAATTATGGCTCATTGCCTGCTCTGCAGATCAGGTAAGCCATCATGTGGAATGCACTTGAGAGCATTTCCACCAGCTTCATGAGAGGCTGTTCCTGCTGAAGGCTCACAAATGTCATTCAGGGCTTCTCCCTGGAAGGCCTGAGGAAGTATCAGTGCCTGCTGCTTTTTGCCAGGCTTGACAACACAGAGGCTTGTGTTCAGTCCTCAAAGCATTCTGCTCAACTGCAATGCTTAAAAAGGAAAAGAGAGATGAGAAATTACTCATGCTTCTCTGTTCAGAAGTGTGCTGGTGAGAAGGAAAGTGATCTCCTCTGGCTGGAACTCCAAGGAGTAATCTCCTTTCCAGGTCAGGGAATTTCCCACAGGAGCATTTTGTAGACTGCTGCTCTGAGAGACCATTGTGGTAAACTCTGTGTTTTCTGAGGCCAGTGAGACCTGATGCACTTTGCTGCAGGACTTTGAATTTTTTTCCATTTTTTCAGGAAACAGGCATGTGTTGTTGTGGAAGACAATAGCTGACTTTTATCTTGGGCTCCTCTCAAAAAAAAAAAAAAAGTCAGCCAGGAATGAGAATTGAAATGAAAAGACTTTTGGGTTGTAATGAGTATTTCTTGGTTGTGAATTCTGAAGGGGCTTGGAACAGGTGTAAGAACCTTTCCCAGAGTGACATCTCATGGATACAAACACCAGAGTCCTGACAGGACTGCCAGAGGGAATCATGCACAGTTAGCTGCTGGATGTGTGCATGCATGGCTGCCTCCCTGCCCTTCAGCCCCAGAGGCAGCTAAACAGCTCTGCTCTGAGAAAAGAGGGAGGAGGAAGAAGGAAAAGAGTGTTTAAAGGTAGCTGGAATCAGTGACCTGTCTGGAAGCCTGTCTGCCCACCCGTGAGCTGCTGAGCAGCTGTGACACTGCTCCTGTGATGCCTTTTGGGGCTACCTAAAAACAGAGGCCAGACAAAATTAAGGGAATAAAAAGCAGTTCTATTTATTGAAGGGCCTTCAGGTGCATTTTGGGCAGATGAAGCCCCCCAGGGGCTACACCCAAAAATGGACCACGGCTCACAGATTTCCATACTTTTATAAATTTGGGCCATTTGCATATTGGGGGGTCAATCTTCCAATTACAGCTTCAGATAATGAAGCCATGTACCTCAAGTTTGTGCCCCCCAAATCACTTTTGTTTTACATTTCTTGGGGCCTGAGGCAGGGAGGTGTCCTTGGTTCCAGGCCTGGAGAGGAATTGTTGTGTCTGCCCAAAATGGGAAAGCAGCAGCTCACACTGTGTATGGAGTTTAAAGTTATGCACTAAAGAACTGCAGGATTACAAATATGAAAAATACAAAAGCTAAAATCCTAAGGCATCACCTGAAGTACTCAGGTGCACAGAGCCATGGGAACCTGGCCCAGGGAGGGATGAGAGAGCAGGTCAGAACTGAGGAGGAGATCCTAAATCCATCTCTATATTGAGGCTTCTGAAAAACTTGGTCAGTGCGGTGTGATGCTTATGTATAGAGCAGAGCACAAAGCCTGAGTAAAGCATTTGGATTTCATGGTCTGCATAAGATCCAGCTCAGCTTTGGGTCAGTTCCATGAAGGGGCCTCAGATCCTGTGCACAGGGCACTGCAGAATGAGGTGGTGTTCTCTACACCTCTCTTGGAAAGGTTTCTGTCTCTGCACACCACGTGAGCGTTGTCAGGTCTCACAGACCATGGTTTAGGAAGGTTTTTTCCTCCTCACCCATTCGTGTCATCCTGAGTTCTGCTCTCCTACCCAGTCTGAGACAAGCATTTATGTTCCCTAGAATTCAGGGTCCTGATCCAAAAGCTGTTGGAATTTTCAGGAATGGTTTCACTCTGTGCAAAACTTGCCTCTCCACAGCTCTGGGTGGAACAGGGCAGGTCAGAGACATCCCTTCCCAGGCTGGCAGGAGCAGCTCTTTGAGCACCACCCAAGGCAGGGGATGCAGATCTCCAGGACATTCCATACTGCAGGCTAGGTTTGAAAATTTGGCTCTTAGGTTCACTTCTGCCAATGGAGCCAAACCCCATGTTGAGATTGTAGGCCTTGCAAGAAATTTGCCCATCTTTGATGGTGGGAAGAGGCTGGAATTAGCAAATCCTCTCTCTTAGCTGGAGCCTGGGGTTTTCTCTGGTGCCCACAATGCCCTGACTTCCCTCAGATGCTGATGCCCACAGGAGCCTGGCCAGACATGTGGCTCTGGACTTCCTGCACCATATTAAGAAGTAATAGAGGTGCCAATGTTACAGAGACAAGCCAGAACTGCAGCCAGTTTTCTGGGAATTTACTGTGCATCTTTTTTTCTCTACTGGTTTTGGATATGAATACAAGAAAAGCCACTGCTTGGCTACTGCCTTTGGTATGGAAGCAGTCTGGAGCAGCAGGATTCAATTTTTATTTTTGAAGGCTAATAATTCAGGTTTTTCAAGATCATTGTGTGCCACCATATGGCATGCTTTAACTGCACAGGGAACAGCCTCGTGTTGAGTAACTCAGAGAATCTTGGAATCTGTGGAATTCCTACCAGACTGGGCTGCCAGGGTAACCAGGGTGGGGTGTTTTGATGCCAGCACAGCTGCTGATGTGGTACTGCTGGGTGGCTTGGCTGTGGCACTGCTCCTTGCAGGATTGCATTTATAATGTGCACCTTCATGGTGAGGCTGCCACTTTAAATGTGCCTGGTTTAGGTTAAAAACCATAAAAACAAGATCACTGCTGAGAGTTGCAGGGATCCCAGAGGGGCAAAGATTTTATTGAAGACTGTGGCTGCCCCAGCTGTGCTCACATCAGGCTGCACTTCCTCCTGCTGCCTGCCAAGGGAGGGATTGCAGGAGCTGGTATCCCTGCAGCTCAGAGAGAGGGGCTGGTATCCCTGCAGCTCAGAGAGGGGAGCTGGTATCCCTGCAGCTCAGAGAGGGGAGCTGGTATCCCTGCAGCTCAGAGAGGGGAGCTGGTATCCCTGCAGCTCAGAGAGGGGAGCTGGTATCCCTGCAGCTCAGAGAGGGGAGCTGGTATCCCTGCAGCTCAGAGAGGGGAGCTGGTATCCCTGCAGCTCAGAGAGGGGAGCTGGTATCCCTGCAGCTCAGAGAGGGGAGCTGGTATCCCTGCAGCTCAGAGAGGGGAGCTGGTATCCCTGCAGCTCAGAGAGGGGAGCTGGTATCCCTGCAGCTCAGAGAGGGGAGCTGGTATCCCTGCAGCTCAGAGAGGGGAGCTGGTATCCCTGCAGCTCAGAGAGGGGAGCTGGTATCCCTGCAGCTCAGAGAGGGGAGCTGGTATCCCTGCAGCTCAGAGAGGGGAGCTGGTATCCCTGCAGCTCAGAGAGGGGAGCTGGTATCCCTGCAGCTCAGAGAGGGGAGCTGGTATCCCTGCAGCTCAGAGAGGGGAGCTGGTATCCCTGCAGCTCAGAGAGGGGAGCTGGTATCCCTGCAGCTCAGAGAGGGGAGCTGGTATCCCTGCAGCTCAGAGACAGGGGCTGGTATCCCTGGAGCTCAGGGAGGGGCTGGTATCCCTGGAGCTCAGAGGGAGGGGCTGGTATCCCTGGAGCTCAGGGAGGGGCTGGTATCCCTGGAGCTCAGGGAGGAGCTGGTATCCCTGGAGCTCAGGGAGAGGAGCTGGTATCCCTGCAGCTCAGGGAGAGGAGCTGGTATCCCTGGAGCTCAGGGAGAGGAGCTGGTATCCCTGCAGCTCAGGGAGGGAGTGGTATCCCTGGAGCTCAGGGAGGTTTCCTGGAGTTCCTGGGCTGGCCCTGCCCTGGCAGAGGGGTCCCAGCCTCCAAGGCAGACAGGCTTTGTCTGGAGTATTTTATGTGAGCCCCTTTCTGTTGGCTGGACTGTCCAGTCCAGCACAGGATGGGAAGGTCCCAGGCAGATCAGGGAGGTGTCCCTGGGCCTGCAGGGTGAGCTCCAGGCTGCCAGGGGTGAGCTGGGCTGTGTTTGCTGTGTCCAACTGAACACATTCTGAATTTATTGCACACAGACCGTGGCTGTGGCCTGCGTTAAGGACAGGCTTTACACACGATATCCAAATCTCAGCAAGCACTGGGGAGTGAAAGTGAGGATTTGTGGTCTCTGGTCAGTGTCAGAGTTGAGCTCTGTGATGAAATCTCTTCCTGTGCATGGCCTCTACACTAAACAGGCCTCCAACAATACCTGGTGACAGGGGGGTTGATGGTATCTTCACTAGGGGAAAAGAAACTAATTTAGGACAAAAGTGATTTTTCCACTTGTTACCTGATGAGCTGTGAAGTTCTGCTTCAGCCAAGTGGTGTGAAATTATTACCTTGGAGCTGCTGATTAGACTGAGCTCTGGTTTTTGCTAGAGGCTGTGTGATAACAGAGAAAATGGACACCTGTTCTGGGTCTGCTCTCAGGAGATGCTGGAAAAGCTGATGCCTGGTGATGTAGCACTCAGCTCCTTGCAGATAAGCCATGGTTATCTCAGACAAAATTCTTTTTCTGCTGACCTTAAAGCAGGGTCAGGACCCTGGATTTCTGTTCAGTTACTTTGCTTTTAAACTGTCCAAATAAATATTGTTTCTGCACACTGGTGCAGCTGGGTCATAACTGTTAAGTTTGAAGTTTGTTGGCAGTCTCGTGCTTGGTGTCACCATTTCTCACCTCCTCACCTTAATTAACCTCTGAGTTAATTAACTCAGACTTCAGTGACAGCTTGGGAATCTTTCTGCATTTCCCATCAGGGGCTTGCTGCAGATCTGGATTGTGATCATACTTTGTGTACTGTACTCAAATGTGTTTAAATAATAGGTGGGGACTGCTAAGTAAATACTTAGAATGTGAATATATTGCATGACACCAGAGGAATACACATAAATGGAGTTTTTCTAGGCTGCTTATTTTCAGTTTCAATGGAATTATGAGTTGTTAATGCAGTGACTTGGATCAGGCATCAGAAAGTTAATTTGTATTCTCACTAACAACTACAGGATTGCTTTATTTAATCCCTTGCTTTTACTTTAAAGGTTTGCTTCTACTTTGCATCTAATTTTATGTAATACTCAGCAGCTGTGAAAAATTAGCTTAGTCCCATCTCTGCCCTTCCACTACAGATAGGCTTTTTTGTTTGTTTTTGTTTGTTTGTTCCTTTTTTCTTTTTAAATTCATGTGCTCCCACTTTTTTTGTGCACAGTGATGATGTGGCCTTAGAATCAGCACGTTTGGAAAGTTGGACTGGCAGAAACAACCCCACCAAAAAAAAAAAAAAAAGCTGCAAACATTTATTCTCATCAGAGCAGCTTGCTGAACCTATTTGCTTTCCAGGTGTGGAGTTAATGCAGTGGGTGAAAAAAACAGGGCTGGGATGAGTTCTCCCTGGGACTATAGTTGAAGGAGATGCAGCTCAGACTGTACCTGTGTTACTCCATTGTGCAGTTTACTCACAGTGAGATGTTCAGAAGGCATTCATTTCTATTTTGCTACTTTGCTAATAACACTAAAAATCATTAGTACAGTGCAGGGTTGGTAGTTTTTTGGTTTTTTTGTTTTGTTTTGTTTTGTTTTAAAATTCAAATTTCACCTTCTAAATCTAGAATGTCTCTGTTTTGTGTTCATATTATACACTGAGCTTCTCTTTTGCTTCTGGACACATAAATATGGTCATTTGTTGCTTTTACCCAAATAGAAATAGTGTTCCCCGTGTTGGTTTTACCTATAAAAAATGCTATAAAATACTTTCACCTGAACGGAAATGGTGCTCCCTATACTGGTTTTACCTTTTCCTATGAAAATGCTGAGGAGTCCTGAGCTGCTCAGGAGCTCACTCTGTGCTGTTCTGGGCTGGTTTTTTTCCCCAGGCATCACAAGGAAGCTGCAGGGTGCTGTGTGGGGTGAGGCTCTGGAGGAATGGCCCTTCCTGCATCCCAGAGCAGCTCTCCTGCCCCAGGAAACTCCACCTCAAGTGCAGGAGGAGATGCAAGCTGGTGGATTTTATGGCTGGTGTGGGTGTGGGGTTTTTTTGTGACAAACAGTTGAAAATGTCCTTGCAAGTTGTGGATCCAAAAGGCTGTTTGAAGGACAGAGGAGGTGTTTTGTATGGAACTGTCTAGCCAAGGTTCTGGTGCCTCAGTTCATGCCTCCTGGCAGCTGTTTGGGCTGAAACCAACAACTGACTACTTCCATGTCTGCTTTTTCTCCAGAATTTAGCTCAAAAGGTTGTTGTTTTATAGGTTTGAACTAGACTGTGTGTACAGGTCCCAGCCACCATTCAGAAAAAGCCCTAAGTATAATAAATTCAAGATGCTCACAGGGCCATAGTTACAAACAAAATTCAGTTGGTGTGACTGTGGATATATTATTTATTGCTATGCATTATTAATGACCTTGTAACACACCAGTGACAGCAAATCAGAGCCAAAAGGGAATAAAAAAGGACATAAATAGTTGAAATAAATAATGTATCTGCTTTCAGGTCATGAGTCCATCATCTCAGCAGTAGTGGGTTTCTTTGGTTTGTTTTTCTCTCTTTGTAGTTCAGTACTGCTTGGTTTTATTTGATCACTCACCTTCTGCTGCTAGATTAGTTAGAGAAGGCTGTGGGCTGCTTTTATAATTAGATGATGAATTAATTCTTTCCCTTCCTTCTGGTTGTGTTTTGGATTTCGATTATCGGAGTAGCCTGGCTACTGATTTCAGTAATTCTTCAATAATTTACCTGTGACACACCAACTGGCAGCATGCAGAGCCCTTTTTGGGGTTTTTTTGAGTGTCTGACACCTCTGAACTCTTGCTGGACAAAGCTTAGGAGACAGCTTGAGGAACCACTCCCCTCTTCTTGGTGGGCACACCTGGGTGAGCACAGGTGAGCTAAGAATTCTGTGTCTTGGAAAGACATTTTGAGTTGCAGATTCCTGCAGCACTCCAGGCATGTGACTCCTTGTCCCCTCCCTCCCCACCCTGGGGAGCTGCAGACCCAAACAGAGGGAAGTTTGGGTCTGAGTGTGACTTGGATGATCATGACATGAAAAGGCTGTGCCTCAGAGCCTCTCCATATTGGGCTCAAACATGAAGAAAGTAAGAAAAGGAAGTAAAACAAATATTTCTTCTAAGTCCTGATTTTCTGTGGCTGCTGTAGGGTAGTGACTGAGGGGTTTTGTTGCCTAAAGCAATTAATTTCTTCCTCCAAGTGTGTGCCATTGCTGGCAGCAGGTGAATTTCTCAGGCTGGCTCTGGTGCAGGTGCACAGGTCAGTGCTGTGGGTACTGCTCTGAGCAGCTGCTGATTTACAGGAGCAGCTTCTCTCCTGTTCTCTGCTGCACACACATGAAAGCTTTACAGCCCTCTGTGAATGAATGAGTGAGAAAAGGAGCTGGACAGCATTTAGGTGGTTGCAAGGCTGGGTCCCTGTAGTAAGAGCTTTTTAATACCCCATTCCTTGATAAAATTCCTGGCCTTTGCTGAAGAGCTTTTAAAATCAACTTCCAGATGTTAAAATATTCAGTTTATGCTTGATGGGGCTGACTGTTGTCAGATCACATTTCTGCTTTTAGGATTCAGATCTTGCTTTGATCAGCAGCACAGAGTGATCAGGTACATTTATTATTCCACAGATATGAGCTGGCAAGAGATTTTTCATGCATCAGCTCTGATGGAGGGAAAACAGGCAAGGCAGGAACTGTGACAGTGAGGAAGAGGATTGCATCTTGCTCCCCAGTGGGTTTGTCCAAAATAAGTAAGCAGAAAGGCTTGGAAACTCAGGCAGAAGTGTGGAAACTCAGTACTTCAAAGTGTAGACAGAGCATATCTTCAGCTCCCTGATGGTAGCAGGTAATTTTGTGACTCAATCACTGCGTGCTCTCAGCTGCTCTGCAAACACAGAAGAAGGGGGGGAACACACATTCATAACACTCTCTCTATATCCAGTGCTCACCCTTTAAAGAAATCAAATTCATTGGTTGTATCAGTGAACAGAATAAAAGTCTGAAAAGTACACATTTGATTTTAAACCTTATGTTAGTTCTTAGGTGTTAATGTTATGCAGGCAGAAGTGTTTCTCTGGGTGGGATGTGAGACAAGAGCTTCTCTTGGAAATAGGATTTTCCTGTAAGAAGGTCAGTCTGAGTCCTTTCTGCCAGAAGAGGAGGAGGCAGGAAGATGATTCTTGAACCATTCAGGTGTTTCTGAATTACCTTCTACAAGATTTTTTGCCAGCTCTTGTTGAAGAGCTTGTGATACAAGGCAGTGGACCAAATAAACCTCAACATAGTGCAAAGGGCTCTCTGTTGGCTCATGATTTACACTAGAAAGTTGGTGGTAACTGAAATATCAGTTTCACTTTATTTTATTACTAATAAACAGTAAAAAAAACCCTCAACCAATCACCAAAGCAGCAAAACAAAGAAAAACCCAGCCACAATAGGTCCAGAATTCAATCTGTTTGGCTGCTCCTTTTCCTGGAAGCACTGAGACCTTGCCAAGGTAACTATATTTAAACTTAATCGAAAAGACTTATAATGCAATAGCAGCAACTCCAGTGAGTGATCAACGCTCTACAGAGCTGGTACTCATTGCTTGTCTTAATATCAGTGCAGCAGTGAAGGCATGTTTGTGGTTTTTTAATTTTTTTTTTTCATGGAAGGCCACAGAAAACCACATGGGAAAAAGTTCCCACTTTCAAAATTGCTGGGAATTGCAGGAAGGGGTCAGCAGGCACTTGTGGATTTTCAAAGCAGTGCAAGTGCTCCATCTACAGCTCAGAGCATCTCCTGAGATCATTGTGCACTACACTCAGAATCCTTTTCTTTAGAATCTTAATTAAGATTAATTAGTTAATCTTAATTTACCACACTGCTAAAATCTCCGTCAGTGAGCCCGCCAGTGTGCCTCTGAGTAGCCAGCTTCCAATAGAAACTTGTGCCACCTACTATAAAATCACTTTTTTTTTTTTTTTTCTTTTTTTTAAAGAACCTAGCTGGTTTATTCAGTCAGGGGTGGTGGCAGAGAGAAAAAAAAAGCTGTAAATTTGAAGTCAGATGTTGATGTGAGGGGAAATGTTGATGTGATGCTCCCAAATAATGTTATACATGTAAGCTGAGGTGGGCAAATGGAGATGATCTGCAACACTCACTGTGGGGAGGTTTGAGCAGCAGGGTGGCAGAGTGAAAACCCAACTCATTTCATGGGATTTGGATCCATTTGGAAATGAGATTCTGCAAAAGTGGCTCTGATATCAAGGTGCTGGCCTTGGGGACTCGGGTGAGACCTTTCAAACCAGTAGTCAGTGATGTTGGCAAAAATAACCACAAGATTCAGGAGTGCAAAAGCAGCCACTCCTTTATTTTTGAGGATTTTTTGAAAGACCTCAGAGAGATGGGGTGTGAAAACACAGCAATGTGCTCTTACAGAGATCTGAATGGAGCAGCACCAACGACTTTTCCCAGAAAATCCCACCAGTGTGGCTCCATCCCGGGTCAGAGGCGCATTCCTGGACCAGGAGCAGGAATAATTCCGTCAGCAGGGCTGCCTGCTGAGGTTCCACACTGTGCAGGATCCTCCCAGACCCAAGTTCAACTACCACCAACTTGGGCTGGTTTGACAGTGCCAAACACCTCCTGCAAGCTGGCACCAGGAACCTGGGCTGGTGAGTTTTGTTTCCTTGGGAAAAGGCTGGCAGTGGTGTTCAGGGGCCTGTGGCCCTCTGACCCTGGATGGAGCCACACTGGTGGGATTTTCTGGGAAAAGTCATTGGAGCTGCTCTGGTCAGATCTTTGTAAGAACACATTGCTGTGTTTCCACACCTCATCTCACTGGGATCTTTCAAAAAAGCACCAGGAGCCTGGGCTGGTGAGTTTTGTTTGCCAGGGAAGAGCCTGGCA
>VYZP01000021.1:46207-66563 GCA_013400635.1 Hypocryptadius cinnamomeus
GGTTCGGCAAGATGCAGGATGACTTCCAGACCCAAGCTGCCATCATTGCCAACTGAGGATGGTTTCACAGTGCCCAGTGCCTCCTGCAAAATGGCACCAGGAACCTGGGCTGGTGAGTTTTGTTTGCCATGGAAGAGGCTGGCATTGGTGTTCAGGGGCCTGTGGCCCTGAGTGGTCGGCTGCCTGCTGAGGTTCGGCAAGGTGCAGGATGATTCCCAGACCCAAGCTGCCCCAATGGGAAACTGAGGCTGGTTTCACAGTGCCAAATGCCTCCTGCAAACTGGCACCAGGAACCTGGGCTGGTGAGTTTTGTTTCCTTGGGAAACGCCCGGCATTGGTGTTCAGGGGCCTGTGGGCCTGAGTGGCCTTGGGGGCTGCCAGCAGCCTTGGGGGCTAACTGGCCTTGGGGGCTGCCAGCAGCCAATAATAATAGTAATAATAATAAAAATGAAAATTAAAAATTATAATAATAATTGTTGTTGATAAATAAAATCATTAATCATAAATAATAAAATATTAATAATCAATTTAGGCATTATTTCCCCAGGAGAAAAAAATATACACAATCCTGAACCCATCTTAAATACTGTTCAACTTAAGGACATGCAGCAGAACATTTGGCAAAGTGTCCCTAACTCATTAAGCTTTATTACTTGAAGATGGCAAAATTGTTTTAAAAATAAGCAGGATATGTAATAGGAATCTATGTGCTACATGTATACATCTTTAAAATATCACCTCTACTGGTATACCTTCCATCAATCTTGTGCAGTAGATGTTGAGTAGCTGGTATTTTAAGATTTCTCTAAAGGGACAACTCAATAGCTGATGTTTAGAAAGTCTGCAGAGATAGCTGGAGGAGTCACTGACCCAATGCATTTGGGTTTTGATAAACTGTGGAAGATAAGGCACATGTTCAGAGAAGCTCAGCAAAGAGCTCCTTGTCCAAACATGAATTTGAAACCAGAGGGAAACTCCTGGGAGACTGGGGGTGCCTTGAGAGCTGAAATTACTCTTGAGGGTTTTTTATGGGACATCATGCTTGTCAATGCAGTGTAACTTTGAGGAATTATAGGTTTGGGATAATAGCAACACTGAGTGTGGACATAAACAGCTCACAAAATCCTTGTTGCTTGTACCCTGCTATATGTTACTGTAATATATAAAAATGTTATATATGAAATAATAATATATTACTATTAAATAACGTTACTGTATTGCTGGAGCACATGTTATAAGAATTAAAACCCAGTTAGCAAAGTTTTAGTAGTAATAATTAGTGGGAATCCCTACCAAAAATGTGTTTGAGATTCTTTTCCTGTGCTATTTGGTGCTTTCCTGGAGGTCTGGAAGCAGTTGTGGGGGCAGCTGCTGGGCAGCAGTGAATCACACATGAAATCCTGAGGCCTCTTTCTGCAGGGGAACCACAGAAAGCTTTTGGTAATTTGGCAAGTTTGAGAGTGCATGTTTAGGAATATGAAACACAAAAACTTCAAGGAAATAGGGGCTGAATTCCTGAGCCAACAAGGAGTTTTGGGGATTGTTGTGGACAAAGCAGTTCATAAGGAATTCTCTGTGGGTTGGGTGGAAGGATTCCTGTGGAGCTTGATGGTATAAAAGGCAAATACTTTTTGCCTTTTATAAGGGTGGATGAGGGTGGATATGCAGAAATACACATGCACATAAACATGTTTTCTTGATGCAGGATTGATGAAGTTGAATGTATCCAGTTCTGGTGCCAAGTTTTCATTTTATTTATTAAAAAATCCCAAAAAAAATAAAAAACACTCAACCAATCAAAGGAGAGAATATCAAAAGAACAGTCTAAAGGCTAAGGGAAATACTTTGATGTCTGGAAGTATCTACTGCATATTTATTGTAGTAAATAAACACCTAGACGGAGGGAAAAGGTTGGAGGATAAGAATCCAATAGCTGAGACCAGCTCTTCCAGCAGAGGAAGGAGGTCTATGTGTGGTGGAAACTTCCCCCAGAAAAGGGGAAGAGAAAAAGAAAATACACGTTTAGTGCAGAAAATTAATTTTAAGGAAACAAAGCAGGTTCTGTGTTCTGTTGTATCTTTTAGGAGGAAGCCAAAAGCTGAGTAGAGGTGGAATGGTGAGAAATCCAGCAGCCTCGGGTGAGAGCAGAGCTGTGGCACTGCTGAGAGGTCACAACGTGTCCTGGTCCTTCCCTCTCATCTCTGTGAGCTGGAAAAGGTCAGTCATCTCTTGGCTTTCTCAGTGGTGCTGCCAGGGAGTGCTCCACACACCCCCACACCCTGCAGGCTCATCAGATCCTCAGCAAATCCACGGCCCCAGGCACAGCCCTGTGGCCAGGCAGGTTCTGAGTCTCCAGGTGTATTTGTGCTCAGGTGTAGCAACACCAGTGAGAGGAGGAGAATTCTGATCATGTTTCCTGATGCCCAGGAGCAGGAGAGGACCCTGCTGTGCCATAATCAGGGGCATTGCAGAGTTCTTTGTTCCAGCTCCTCACACAGAAGAAACACTGCTCTCATTCCTCACCAATCTCCAAGCTGGCTAATAAGGAACAAATTCAGTGTATTCCAAGAATAAGGCAATCTTTCTTTGCAGTGGTCTTAATAAAGTCTAGGCAGCAATAAACCCTGGCAGTCAGAAGTGATTTTCCCAGTGTCCCAGTTAGGGAATGCTGCTCAATTACCTGGGTTCCAAGGAGCAGCCAGCATACTTCCTGCAGTCAGAAAGGGACTGGGGGAGAGGTGTTTGTCTTCAAGGTAGTGAAGATCCACATGCTGACTCCAAACAGATGAATATATTATATATACATATATATACATAAAATCCATCTGTGTGGTATAAGCTGTACCCATAGCTGGATAAATATATGTCTTGGTTTGAAAAGACAGGTGTCTGCTAAGGAAAGCAGGAGCCTCCCTTGAAATGGAAAATGCAAACCCCCTCCCTCTGAATTATTATGATTTTGAAATTAAGGGGCTCTCAGGCAAAGATATGGGAATAGGAATAACAGTTCTTTACTAGGAAAATTTTAAAAATATAAATGTACTAGTACAAAAAAGAAAACAAACCACTGCCAGANCTTATGTGGCAAAGAGATGGGTAGAGTAAATGGAGAGGAATTTCCTTGTGGGTAGCTTTGAGTATTGGGATTTTTACACTGTCACTGCTAGCCAAGGTGGAAGCATGAAGTGTAAATCCAGTGTCAGAATGAATTTTTTGTGGACTTGCAAGGCTGCTCTGGGGGAGTGGCAGGCTTTGGGAAGGTCAGTTCCTGAAGGAACCTTGTGCTTTGTGTCCCATTGGCCACTGCTGGATTAGGGATGAGGCTTGATTGCAGAGGGTACAGGTTTAACTCCTTCTCTGGGGTGCAGAGGTGCAGATCAGGCTGCACTTGTTGGACACAGCTGCAAGAGGGACCGTGCAGCTCTGGAGAGCAGTTCCAGGACTGCTGAGGGCTGGTTCTGGATCCTCACTGAGGGTCTGCCCCTCAATCTGGGCACCTTCACCAAGGAGTGGTGGGAGGGCTGGCCTGGCAAGCTCAGCCTGCAGAGAACTTCCAGCCAGAAGCCCCTGTATGGCTCAAGGGTTTCCTTTGTGCTGCAGACTGCAGCTGTTTGCTGGGGATGGGGATAAATCCAGTGGCCTGGGCTCTCCAGGCAGTGCTGGCTGGTTCCTAGCACAGCACAGAGCTGGCTGCAGGCAAGGAGTGCCTGGGGATGGGGCAGGAAGGGCTGCTGCACCCAGAGCACTGCTGGGAGTGCTGTGTGCTGAGCTCAGGGACGTGTTTGTATGCACAGGAACTGCCAGGTGTGCCTTGTTTGGGCCAAAGCAGCAATTTGGGAGCAGGATCCCTTCAGGATTAGCACAGTGTGCATGGGACAATGGCATGGGTTATCCCTGTCCCTCTGTCCAAGCCCTGGGGATAAGGAGAGCACAACTGGTGCTGTCTGACTGAAGTGCATTTTAGTGACTTTTCATCTTTTTAAATCAGTGCAATAATTCATTTTCTTTATATCCCCATACAGCTAAATGAAAGAGAAATCTTAAAGTCTTATTTCTTTGTTATTTGCTTTTTAGTAAGGCAGTGAAATTTTCCTTTTAAAATAAAATACATGGAAATGGGCAGCAAGAGCAGCTCGTGGCCAGGTGATTTGTTCACCTGTAGACAAAGTGCTGCCTGCCCTCATATGGCTTTGTATCTTCCCCAGGAAGAGCCTAAATGGTACACAGCAAACCAGCAAGAAATGGGACAGTCTGCCCATCAAAGAAACCTGTTGTATTCAGGTTAATACAATTTTTTAAAAATTTATTTAAAAAAAGGATTCAAAACTACTTTTTGCATCCCCTCCCCCCCCACTCCCCCATCAGAATTCTTCTCATTTATGCAGCCCTTTTGGGGTGGAGGGTGATCAGTTCTTCAGCATTATGTACAGTTACATGCTTCAATAGGTACTTCAAAAACCAAAAGGGGAGGAGTGCAAAATCCTGTTGAGGTCATAGGCATATGATGTGTATTTATTCTTTCTGGCTGCTTCCTTTTCCCCTTTTAGTTGTCTCCTAGGATTTGGTCTCGTTTTCCAAACCTGGGCAAGTTCCAACAGTCAAGTACAGGTCTCTGTAGCATTCAGCTGGGCTTCCTGTGTCAAGCTGTCCGTTTTATAGCTCTTTGATTAATAAAGATGCTCTGGAAAAGAGGCTTTGAGAGTCCCATAGGAGTTTGGAATTCATTCCCAACTCTGAAAGAACTTCAGACACACCTCTGTACTTGGAAGTATTTCAGGAGGATCACTTTCCCAGTGCTTACTGTGAAGTATCAGTGTAAAACCAAATCAAATGAAGAAATGACAAAAAGCTGACATAGAAACATTCTCTTAAAGTAACAGTAGGTAGAGTTCCAAAAAAAAAAAAAGACCTGAAAGGTAGATTTATATAAAATATTCCTATTGTTTAACAGAAGTTACTCAAATACCATGATTAACAAGACTGGCTGGGAGGAGGAACCCTTTCCTCCTTTTCCCTTCTAGCTTTTCAACAGCATCCCAACACCTGCATGCAAGAAGTGCAAAATGTATTCCAAGGAACACTGTTAACACCTCAGTTATCTGCCCCAAAGCAATTGACAGGAGAGACATGGGTAAAGAACAGCAGAGATTTTATTATGGTGGATCTTGTTCAGGGAACCTCACTGTGATCTCAGTGCCATTCAGTAAAGAGAACTCCCCACACCTTGGGTCACTTGCCACACGGAGTTATGGAATATTCTTGAACAGATTACAGAAAATTTGGGTAAAACCAGCTCATAATTTAAAAATGTTCTGATTCCTAAGACTGTTACTGGGTATTTACTGCTTTGTACATGTCATCTTCTTTATATATAGCTAAAGGAAAGAGAAGTCTTAAAAGTTTTTTTTTTTCTTTGCTATTTGCTTTTTAGTAAGGCAGTGAAATCTTCCTTTTGAAATAAAAGTACAGGGCATTTCTCAAGTGTCAACTCCTCACCAAAAGGTCAAGCTGCTTGTAGCCAGAGATGGGAACAATGTCATCACTTTGCCTCAGAAGTGGCTTTTCTAGTCTGAGGGCTGCAAAACCCCACTGTGACCTCTGCAATCCCCATTTTCTAATTATCATCACTCTTATTAGACACAGGACCAGGCCATCAGTGATATGATCAACAGCAGCTCTATTTCATTAAGCATCTCACTCCAAGATGCTTTCTACATGGGAGTGACAAACTATTTGTCTTTCAAGGCCCACTGAGCATCTAAGAGCAAACACATGCACAGATCTAAAAGAAGTGATTATTCTCTTTTTGATTGTCATTTTTAGCTGGAAGTAAATAGCAGCTTCTCAGGAAAAATGGGAAGAGTTCACATTCAGAATGATCAATACCATGTGCATTTTGTACTGTACTTGATAACACCCTACAAGTACTGCAAAGGTGTAGAATCTCAGAGTATGTTTCTGGTTTCTTTCTGTATCAATTGTCAGTTAGATGACTTTTATTTCTTCATAAAAAATGAAGAGCATGGTGTCTGTTAACTGGAGACAACAAAAATATCCTCCATAGCCAGCTAGATCTTATAATTAAAAAAAAATGAAAAATAGGATGCAGTGTGGGTGTTCAAGTACATACATTAACTATCAGAATGAAGGAGCATATTTTAAAAAAGAATTGGAACTGGCATTTAATTTAGAAGTATGTTCTTATTCAACAAAGCATTGTAAATGTGCTGAATTTAAGAGGTGGCTTTCTTCTCAGTCTTGTGGCTCCTAATATAATTTGGGGGGGGAAAAGAGGCCAAATATGGTTCTAGATAGGAAAGGGCCTTGTTTCACAGAAAGCTGCTCCTGTTCTGAGGGCTTGAGCACATTCTTGCTCCATCCATCTCCAGAAGGAATAAGTGGTGCACAGCTGCTCACCACTTGTTCCTGTGCCATTCCATGTGCTCCAGCAAGGCTGAAGTGATTTCTAGCTGAACACAGAAAGGACAACCTTACCTGTGCTGTCTTAGCTGTTTAAAAGAGGCTAATTGACATCACATGTAATTAATTTGTTGGCAGGCATATTGTTTTTTACACTAGAAAAAAGTCCTACTACTAAGTCTGCTTATCCTTAAGTGGAGCAGTTTTGATGGGAAGCATAAGGCACCTCACCTGTAATTTCCAGAGACACCAGACAGACCATCTGAATTTAAAACCCCACAAAGTGGGAAATACCTAAGCTGCTAAGCTCTGTAAGTTGCTCTTAATGTGCTTTTTTTAAGAGTTTGGGCCCTTCCTTCTGCTGGCTGGAGAAGAGCTGCTTTTTCTCTTAAGTCACACTATTGAACAGTTTAAACACTACTGATGTCTTCTTTCCAATTCCTCCAAAACATGATAGGATTTATACCACAGCAATTCCAGAAGAATATTTCAATATTCTTATACTGAGATATGATTATTGGGTTGAAGGTCTTACAGCACAAAACATTTACCTGTATGAAAACATGGGAGGCACAAAACCCAAAGAAGTTTGGATTTCTCAAGGTGCCTAGGTGACTATATTTTGTACTAGAAATCTCCTTTTAGTTCTTACATTTCAACTCTTCAGCTCCTCAGTGTTATAGGGAGCAGACTATTAACCCTAGAGAATGGGGGAAACTGGGTTTGAGGGTTTTCTTTAAATGGTATGTTCATAGTACAGAACTATGGCAGCAGCATCTTTCAAAATGAAGACATGAATATGAATGATAAAACTAGCCCAGGGTAATTAATCCTTGCAAGAAGAGACCTTCTTGTCTGTGCACAGAATGGAAGCAAATGCAAGTGAAATATCCAGAAACCCCAAAATCAAATTAGGCCTGTAATGTGTGCAAGGAAAAAGGATGATCAAAGTGGGAACTAAGGCTTAAGACCTAAGAACTCTGAAGTTTTTATTGATGTGACAACATCTCTGTTTGAAGAAAAATAAAGTTGATGAAATTTACATGATTATAAACTTCCAAGCTTCCACAGATTTTTCATAAACAAAAAAACATTCATGAATCAGTGAACCACAGCAAGAGTAAGGCCCTGCCAGTTTTGCAGACTGATTTACACTTGGAGGAGGAGGAAGGGAGGGCACTTTGATTCAAGTCATAGAGGCCAGGATGAACTCAGCTGCCGAATTCTGTGTTCTGCTCACTTTGTGAGCTTAGGCATTTGCATTTGGATGGGCATTTAAACAGATTGTGATAGCTTTACATTAAGCCAAACCATCAAAATTGGGCAATAAATGAAGACAGAAAATAGAAAATCAAAATAATGCTGATTTTGTTACAAAATCAAGGGCAGACTGAACAAATCCAAGAAGTATTTTCAATTGCTTGAAAACCTGAAGATGAAACGGTGTCCCAAATTCAAGGCATAATTTCGTGCTTTATAATGTTACCTGGAAAAATTATGTCCATCAGATGAGGTTAGGATGTATGTCTGCAATTCCCAGACTCTCAAGTTAGATCTGAGGCTAATCTGGAGCTTCATCAGTGGTGGAGGCAGCAACAGCTGAAGGAACAGGCTGTGGCTCTTCTGGTGGATTGTGAAGTTTTGTTTCTGAAACACTAAATTCCATCATGGGGTCTTTCATCTCCACCACAGGTGCAAAACACCAGTAATGCTAATTCCAGCAATCCAGATCCTATTTCATATGCAGAAATTAACCCAAAGGCAAGTAATAGAAATGCATACATCATCCCATTCAATTATTCAGCAGTTTTGCAGACACACTGGAAAAAAACCTAGCTTTCAATATAAAAATTGTCTATGAAAGAGTCTAACTTGAATTTGTCTCCATGGATCATAATTCCACATGTGCTGCTGGATCTGTAGAAGAAGAGAGAAAAACGAGCACTCAGTTTGAGCTGCCTCAGTTGGCAGATTGGTTTGAGAATCAGTAAAACCTCCCAAGACTTGTTCTTTACAAGGTACCAGTGCCTGAAGAACAATTCTCACCCACAGTGTGTAGCAGAACTTCTTTAAGAGTTAAGGCCAAGCTCATAAAATTGCAGGAACAGTGAGGGTCTTTTACAGAACTGGAACAAATCTGTTCTCTGGCTTTCAGAATTAGGTTAAATTACACCAGACTTGCTCAGCAAGTTCCTTCCATCCCATGACACTCCCTGATGATTTCATTCAGCCCTCATTCAGCCCTGTGCATGGTACAAGCTCACAGTAAGGCAGGACACAGCACGAGACCAACAGGCACAGAGAAAGTCACAGAAGTACAGAAAGAAAAATTACCATGTGTGTGTTGTCCTGGCATCTCAGCTGGTGTTCCCATTTCTTTTTCCTTCTGGAAATTACTCTGAAGCAGTTTGATTTCTTGATCATAGTCCTGCCATTCTGGAACTATCCTCATGGCTGCCTGCAGCTTGGGCTCTTTGGTCATTGGGTTGTTACACTGCAAACAGAACAGACTGGCTACAAAAGGTTTCTGCACTCAACAGAGGTGTGCTTCCCTCTGCAGGGATCAATCTGCTGGTGGTGAACAACACCTGCCTGTACTTCAGCCAAAGTCTCTTTCCAAATTCATAACAGTGCCACTGCTCCAGGTAAGAGAAACACAGAAGCTAATGGCAAAAACTCAAGTGCTGAAAATGTGCCGAGGGAGGGAAGTGCCTGTAGAACTGGTTGCTGTATTTTAATGTGCTGTAAGAGTGAGGGAATCATCCTGCACTCACCAGATCAATGGTTTTTGCTCTCTTCTTCGAGGAATCATCACACCATGTTTCACACCACAGCCACTCCTGGGGGAGGGACTTAATTGGTACTTGGTGGATCATGTTGTTTGGCAAATCCTGTTGTGCAGAGTAAGAGTTAGTAGCTGTTTCCACAGGGTGCAGGATGGGAGGAGCTACCCCGCTCCCAAACCAGCAGGGTTGTGAGGGTTAACTTGTGTAAGAGTTTTCTTTTTTCCCAATGCAAATATGAAGTGATGAATCAACACCTCATCCCATTCCAAACAAAGACCTCTGGGAAAATCCCAAGTCCCAACCTGACAACATAGCCCAGTAAAACAAAACAAACACAATAAAGCACACCTGATCAAGGTTGGACAGACTGTTTGGATCCTGACTCAGACCCTGATACTGTCCTCTGAGGCGATCTCCAGCTGCTATCTTCCTGAACTTCTTCAGATCCACAACGTACAGAGCACTACGTGGACATGGTGCAATTAGTAATGACTGCAATTAGTAATTTCACTGGGGGGCAGCTCTGCAGCCCCACTAGATCCCTGAGACACAATACCCTAAAACAATCTCAGGGTGACAACACATCTATGATCTATTACAAGGCAGGAAAGCAGTTCTAACAAAGTCGTGGCATGTACGAAAAAGAATTTTCAACAAATCTGTCTTAGCTTTGCTGTCATGCAGTCCCTGTTCCAGCATTTGTTATTAACAAAGGAAGATTTCTGCTAGTTACCACTTCAGTTCTTCATCCCTAAAAGTTGTAGCATACTGAAAATAACTTCAGTGTCCCTAGTGCTTCCATAGGCCACAGAACTTTTAAGAGGCAACAGGAAGCAACAAGTGGTTTTCATGCAGGGCTGCATACCTCAGCTAGTTTTCTGCCAAGTCTAAGTAGCAACAAAAACTTTACCCCTCTACTTTGAAAAAAAGAATTCTTCATACCTGATGTGGTATTTTCTTCCAGCTAAATGACTTGCCCAGTATCCTGATTTCCAGAACCTGTAGCCATCCATTTCCCTTCGGCTGTCACAGAATGGAGTGTATCCATAAGGAGCACCATCCAGATTAAAATCCCTCAATTCCTTTAGATCTGTGCGCACAATCTGAAGAGAAAGGACATTTTATTTTCATTTCTAGGAGCCTGCCCTTCTAGGGTTGTTTGCAAATGCTGTACAGGATTTAATTCAAACTGAGCAAACAGATAAAGGAAGAATTACCTGATATACGTGGCAGTCTTTTGCATTATATATATGTAGTACAAAAATACAGCACAAAAAGTGTTGTCTCCTCTGCCCTTAGAGCTGGAGCAAATAAAACAGAGCTTCAAATAACCTGATGGAGGGTGGTTTGACAGCTGGAGTGCAAAACTGTTTCTTAATAAGCAGCAAGAATTCTCACTATACATAAATTGTGATTCTTGGTATCCCTTCCTCTTCAGTGTTTGCAGACCCTTCAGGGATGAAAGCTTTCTAATGTCTCTTTGACACAGATGTGGCACTTGCACTACTTTAAAAATACCACTCTAATGGGAAAAAAATGCCTTAATATCTCTCACAAGCAGAGAAACAAACTGTCTAAAATGACAGCTGGGGAGCTGGAAATCTCTCCTACTGATGCTTCAGCTTCAGTTTGACCTGGCATGGCTTCACACTGTACACGTGCCACACCCCCCAGGCAGTTTACACTCACTTGTTGATAATCTGTACTTCTCATTTCATATGTACTTTTGAGAGCAGTTTTGGCAGTTCTCATTGTGCACATTTCCTGCCCTTCCCACCCAGGAGTTGAGGAGTGGGCACACACAAAGCCTCCCATGGCCTTGTGCACAAGGGATTTGCCTTCTCCTCCTCTGAAAGCCACTCAGATGTGGCCGAGTTAAAAGCAGGGGCCTGGGAGGGCAGAGTAGTTGGTGACTTAGGAAAATATTGTTTGTGGTAAGTGATCTGCAGGCTGGGAGAACAGACTGAGCTGCAAAAATGGAAGGGTGTAATGAGAATCTATTTGGCAAGCTAGCTGGAATCACAGTGAGTGAATGAGGAAGCAGATAACAGTAAAAGACAGGCCAACAAAACCAATCTTGTGGAAACAGGCACAAAACCCAGCCCTCAGTGAACCATGCTATAATGACAGAATCATCCTCCAGTCATGCCTGTGAAGGGCTCAAACTTGCAACCCTTCCAACAATATGGAAATTGTGTTCTAGAACTTATTAATTAAAAAAAAAAAAGAAAAAAAGATCAAATAACTCCAGCCTCTGTGTTACCTGATCAGCATCCACAAAGAGGATTTTATCAACAGCTAATGGGAAGAGCACATCCAGAAAGAGGATCTTGTAACCCCAGATGATTCGCTGCTTCTCTGTTTGTTGGTGCAGCCAGCGTGGCCATTTATACTGGACAAGCTCATACTGGAAATTGTACTTCTTGGCCATGTATGGGATGAACTCCTGCAGAGGGAGGGGAAAAAAGCAGCTTATCTCAGTTCTTTGTTCCTCTGCAGGAAAAAGAAAAGCACATTACAAGAGACAGACTTCAGTCGAAGGCACAGAACATGAGAAAATGAAATACCACAAAGAAAATTAGTTTCATTTTTAATGCACACAAACCACTGAACAATCAATACAAAATGTAGAGGCAACTAAATATTTCAGCATTTTTGTCCACACAGTTCCTTATGAGCCATTTCATAGTGATCCACAGATGAGAATGCATTACTCAAATTATAAAAATTCACAGATGGGACAATTATTTAGGGGTGTACAAAGCAGTGTAAGTGGAAGTACATAAAATGAGAGAAGAGCATTGGGCATTGAGCATTTTTTTACTAGAAAAACTTGGCCCACTGTCACATCAGCTGACATTCCCACCTGTGAGGCTTTCTCCAGCTTTGGGTGAGTTCAGGTTTAGCCAAGTGATGCTGGTGCAGCCCTGGGAAAGGGAGGGGGAAGCAGCTTGTGGCACCTTTCCCCCACCACCAGATAAATTTCTAATTAGTAACAAACCTTGAATGTAGGTGATAAGTAGTTCTTCAGAAACCAAAACTTTAAAGGAGTCTTGGTGTGTTTCAGCACAGACAACATCATTATGCTATCAAAAGAAAAAAAAATAAAGCAGTTACAGGAACAAGTGGCACCCATGAAAGATGGGCTGTGTAATAGATCACAAATTGCTGGGCTACATGATTAAATTATTTGCAGTTATGTGTCAGGTAACTGAACTTCATGCATTAAGAAAAAGTGAGTAGCTTCAGCCTATTGTAAATTGCTTAATTTTATCAGCACAATTACTAAACCCCCAACATCTCTATACTTTAACTAGGCAGAGAATATACAACCTGTTAGCTTTTACAGTCCTTTCAGAACAACAGAAGCTCAGATTCTTTCCAAAGCAACTGTGACTTATTCTATAACTTTTACAATACATTGGTTATATTGTAGCAAAAAAATTTAGGACAGCAAGACATCATCTATTAAACTAAGTGTATTTTTAACTCATGAATGCTATGCAGACAAAAGTTCCTATGACACAGCAGACACAGATTCTAGTGGACTTCTGAAGCATTGAAAAAGTGAGGTTTTTTTATACTCCTGCAGATTGTAACATTTTTCCTTGTGCAAGGCCACTACCATTTGGCACATTGGGATTATAAATTCTCAACTAACCGTAGGAATCTCTCATAGAGGTGTCCTGAAGCCACAGAGAATATATTTAGTACATCATCTTTATCCTGTTTCACATCTTCATTCTTTTGTCCTCCTGTGAATCCCCTGAAAGGAAAAACATGGTTCTGTGAAGGACAAGAGGGAAGGGCCAGCTCTATAGGAAAGGCTGCAAATACAGAAAATGGCTCAATTTTTGCTTTAATACAGTTAGCCTGTAGGCTTTTGGTGTCATTCCTGCTACCCAGGACATCTTCCTCAAGGCAGGGTACTGTGCACATGCACAGGGAAGGTCCAGGAGCTCAGACATGAACACCTTTTGATTGAGAGAGCACAGGCTGAGGTGCAGCTCCTGGGAAGGAGCAATGTTTTCAGGCTCCCAAGTAGCAGGGGGGGTAAGGGAAGGTAAAAGCAGGTGCAAAGCAGGAGCCCAGATCTCCAGAAACAGAGGAGTCCAATGAATGACAGCCCTGAATTCAAGCAGACTTAATAGACAGCAGTGGAATTTCACAGACACCATGGCATTGCCAAATAGTTTCCCAGTTTCAAGAAACTTGTAGGTTATCATTGAATTAGTTTTACCATTTGAGTGATTCCCAAAATCCAGATTCATTCTCATTGGTGCCATCACTTAGTAGATCTTCATTCATCATATCAAACTTTTTCTGCACCTGTGAAGCAAGACATGGCTTTAGTGAGTTGGAACCACATATTGAGTAGATATTGTCAGCAGTGTTATCCTGACACTGGTTCTGTTTTTACCTACTTGAATTACAGCCCATGAGCTGACAGGTAACCTAAGCTCTCTGGGAAAACAGCTCAGTAATGAGTGACTTTTTCCAAACAGATTCCAAAGGAGCTTTCAGACACCAAAGGCATGTTAGTCTGGATGGTTAAAATGCTTTATTAAGAGATGTTTAGCGAGCAACCTTGATGATGGAGACTGGCAAAGAAAAACCTTCAAAGAAACCAACACTCCCCCACCCCTCAAAAAACCCAAAAAATCAGCACACCAACTGCACCAGTCTCTAAGTGGTGTAACTGGCCACTGAGACTCCAAAGCAGATACACAGACAAGACAGTGAATGGGGAGAACATCCCAAAAGCATCCAGCACAAGTAAATGGTGTCAGGTGTGAGCTGGCTCTGTTATAGCCATCACTCATCTACCAGTCATTCTCCTCAAACTTCTCAGCTATGGCATTACCTGACAGGCAACCCTAAGAGACAGCAGATTAGTAATTTGCCATTTTTTTTTCTCTTTTTTCTTTTTCCAAGTGTATTCTCACCTAGCCTGTGTCAGAGTGATACAAAATGCATTGCTAAATGAATTTATCTGTGACAGATAAAATGCTGGCTCAATGGACATACTGAATGTTTATTACTAGGCATACACTACATATGTAATATGTGATGTACATGTGTACATTACTAGACATAGGGTATGCAAAACTGCTTTTTCCTGAAGTTATAAGCAGTCAGGAAAATGTGAGTATTATTGTAGCTCAGGGACATACACAAGGAACAGGACTTTGTCATTTTCTCCTGTATTAAAAACCCAAATCAAGGCTACAGATGGTGCTCTCTACCCCTGATACTGTGAGGTGAGCTTTGTGCAGACTGCCTCAGGTGTATGCTCATGGGAAGGGAGCTTCAGGCCTTAATCCAAGTTTCTCCCCACTGTTGGTCAAACAGACTTCTTTAAGGGCACCTCTGGTTTATAAACTCACCTTCACTTTAATAATTTTGCTCTTGAAGTTATTGAGAACAACAATAACTTCATTAGCTTCAGGCGGAGAGTCTGTGCCATCGTGGCTGGAAATAGAGCAAGATACTGACTTTTACTACAAAACAAAAATATGTTCTTTATTTCTTCTGGCCATTTTTATAAATGCATTAAGCCTCAGCACTGCAAACAGGTTTGAGACATGACAAAGAAACAAATACATTTATTTGAACACACTTATTGGGGTTTTAAATTAATTCATTTCACCCAGCATAACTTATGTTCAGTATGAAATGTAATTTGCTGTTTAATTTGCTGTTCAGGTCATCACACTTTGGCAAGGGAACTATTAGATTCACATATTACAATGCCTACCTACTTCAGAAATTTTACAAGAAAAAGGCTGAAGTATTTCTTATCCTGACCTACCTGTAGATCCTGTAAATATCTTCAGATCTGCCTTTTCTCAGTCTTAAAGTCCATGCACCAGGATTGGCTTTCAACTGGAAGTAGCCCTGTAAAGTGAAAAGAATATTTGGCAGTTTCCAAAAAATGCAAATGCAGAAAAATTAGCTTTGAAGTTATGTGTTTTGACTCACTGTTTTATATCTAGAATGTTATTTGCAATAACATTGATTAATATAACCTTAAGGCTTTAAACCCAGAGAACAGGAGAAAAGCCCCAGAAACCATTCCATTCAAAATTGTTGGGTTTTCCCTAAGAGACAGAAGCCTGAAAAAGTCTGGCATTATTTGTTAGATCAAAGTCTTCACTGTCCTGATGGGAACAGTGCAAACCCAAAGTCTTTTCCTGCAAAAGGTGGCCTTCATGAAGAAGTGAGGGAATTTCAAAAAACTAATTTATAATTATACAAGAAAATCTAAAAGAATTCTGAAGCTCTACAGAGTGGTAATTCACCTACAGCAGAAGCAGTAACATAATTTACATGTTACAAGATATCTCTCCTACAGAACTTAAAAATTCAAATATTGTGTTCAAGTCTTTTTAAGCTTCAGATTCCAGATCTGAATATTTTCCTCAGTGATTTAGATTATTACACCTATAGAAGATACATGCAACTGCAGAGGTGCTTTAGTGTCCCACTCAGTTTTGTACTGTGGCTTCAAATGCTTGCAGTTCCTATGTGAGCCAGGCTGCTTTAAAAAGAAAATTTTAAAATATTTTTGAAAATTTTGGTATAGCTAATTAGAAAAAGGACACTTCTGAGTTTTGCTCCCCAAAATGAACACACCATGTGATCACATGTAAAATAAGGGACATCTTTCTTTCTACAGTAAGAAATACTACATCACTGTAGGATATACTCTGGCTAAGAAAAGACACAAATTGAAAATGAGTAAGAATTCTAAAATAAATATTTAGCACCAGTGAATATTTTTTCCTTGTTTTTATTTTAATTCATTTAAATGAATGTAAATACCTTTAAAAAATTAAAGATTAATAAAATAAAAGCAACACGAGGCAATTTACTTCAGTTTTTCACTAACATTACATATCAAGAAAACATTCCAGTGGCAAACTTCCTCTGCCATAATTTCAGTCCATCACCTCTCTCCTGGCCCAGTGTGGACACTGAGAACAGACACATCCCTTATGCAGTGACATTACAAAAGCAGCTGCAGGGAACAATCATACACTTGGATTTCCAGCACCTTTCCTCAACTCAAATAAGCAAATCCCATTCTTTCACACTTCCTTTATTTTCTACAATGCCAACTATTCTTGCTGACTCTCTCCATTTATGCCATGGATCTCCTGAAGAAATGGGTCCCAAAAATGAGACAGCCTGAGGCTCACAGCACCAGAGTGGATGGCCTAAGGAGGACCCTGTGCCAGGAAAACAACTGGAAAGGGGCTGCTTGAGGATATTGGCAGCATTTAAAGATATTCCAGAATATCTCAGAAGAAAAAGGATTGCATCTTGAAAGAGGTGAGAGAGAGTGTGAGGCTTCAGACATCAGTGTGAGGAATGATGGGGTTCTGGTGCATTTTCAAGCTGTGGAGTGCAAGTTACACCCCAAACCCACAGCCCATGCTAGGAAATACTCAGGGGTGGAAGGCAGGGGCTGTGCTGGCTGCTGCCAGTTGCAGGAGAGCACTTACCAGGTTGGCCATGACGATGGTGTCCACGATGACGGGGCTGCTGGAGGTGCCCAGGGTGAACTGGAGTCCCCGAGGTGGCTGCCCTGTTGTAATGTCATAGCAGTGGCCCTCCAGCAGCAGGTACTCCAGTTCATACTCTGCAGCTACAACACTCTCCACCTGAAAGGAGAAGACACTGCTGACTGCAGCACGAGCTCTAAAGTGCCAGCTTTTAGTCAGTCAGTTACTCTCTGGAATAGCTATAGTAATTTTTAAAAAACAATTTTACCAGAGTAATTTTATTGTTAGACAAATACCTAGAAAACCTCAAAGAGCTCAGCTCCTTCAAGTGACAAACCTCACACTAATATTGTTAAGAGTGGCCCAGACCAAAAGAATTTGAATCTCAACATATGCTAGGATAAAAGAGAAGGATTGTTGCTCTATTCCACGATTTTTTTTTTTTAACATTTACTGGAGAATGGAGTTGGTATCTCATAAAGAGCATATGATGGAATCCAGAATTTTGACTGTAGATCTGTTTAAAGCTGGTCTCACCTAGTATCAGCCACCTGAAATAAACATTTTGTTTTGCGCTTACAGTGCACTAGAGTACTGTCAGGAAACACCCATTCCTTTTTTCCTACACTGAACAAAGGTGCCAAGGAAAGAGAAGAGAAAAAATAACAAAAAAACCCACAACCCCAAAAGACTTGGGTCCCTACCAGGCCAAATTCAGATGTAGCCTGAGGACAGTACATAAGCAGAATGTTAGTCTAATCCCACAAAGCATCTCCTCTCACTGCACACCCAGAATGACAGTTTAATTGCTACAGCACCAACAGACTGCACATTGGGAACTGGAAATGGTGCACCTGCAAAAGTAAAGCTGTTGTTTATTTGGAAGCTCAGGAATGCACTTGGAATGCCTGAAGCATTTAATCCCCCTCTCTCTCAGGCTTTCAATTAATCAATGGGGCAGGCATGGAAATCAGAGGCTTGAAATGTAGTATTAATGTTTCATTTATGCCTTTACAGTTAGGTTAAGAGATGAAAAACAAGAAACTTCTACACCAAAACACACTAACCCAAAACCATAAAACACACACCCAATTTCCTAGATTTCTGAATAACTAGTACAGGATTAGCAATACCAGATATACCACAATACCATATCATATTCCCAAACAATATCAGAGAGATGCAGAAGTAAGAGGGGACTAATAATACAGGGATCAGTGAGAAGGAGACCCACATTTGTGATGCCCACAAGGCTGCAAAGACTGTCACTTTTCCAGAGGCCTCTTTGTAAAGGCTTTGACAGTCTTGTACATACATGTGTAATACCTTTACAACAAGGTAAATAAATAAGGGTTGTTCCCTATTTCTCCCTCTGTATGTGGGGCAGCACTGCCCACATCCACAGTCCAACAGTCTGAGTCAAGGTCTGCTCAAGCAGCAGCAAGCTCCTGAACCTACAGCAGCTGAGTGGATTTCTGCAGCATGGTTTTACTGCTGCATGGGCACTGCACATCCTTCTGTGGACCACGGGAGTGTGTGCCAGTTAACAAGAACTGTGAAAATAAACAGGTAGCTGAAACCAGCTTGGTGGCTTCAGGGAGCAAGGGAAAGGACCTGCTCCAAGCCTATGGTGTCTGAACCTCTGGGTCAGGCATCCATGAGTAATTGAGAACAGCAATCTTGCTGTTGAGGAGCTTATGTTTCCCCTCCTAGAAATCATTTAGAGGTCTGCAAATGCAGTAATATGCACAGCTCTATGTTTATTGGCATTTTAAAATCCTGCATTTCTTTCCCATATAAACACAAGCCCTGGAAAAGCACCACCATCCATTTAAATGCAGTAGGAACGTGATTATTTCTCTTACCTCCTCCAAGAAGATATTGTCAAGGTCATAGGGGGTTCTAACAGACTCCACCATCCAACTCTCAGGAGTGTTTAAATTCAGAGTGAACAGTGGAGACTGGGGCATATCTAAAAACTTGGCAATTGGTCCTGGAGCAAAGTTATTCTCTGCTGTGAAAGAAATCTCTGGCTCCAAAACATAGCGGTAAAAGCTGAAATTTCAGAGAGAAAATGTTAGAAAACCTATCTGCCAAAATTTGCTATATCTCATTCTCATTGCATTTGCAGATGCCATCAGCTTTCCCTGACCTCTAAGTCTCCAAGTCCTTGTCCAAAGCAATGCAGGTTGTGTTAACCTTAGGACAGGTCAGAATTTCTATCTTGAAGGACCAAAACAGACTGTGCAAGACTCAACCATTAAGACTAGTAAGTTATTTAATTTTATATAAATATAAAAAAAACCAAAAATTAAAAGCGTCCAGTTGTAAAACAGCAGAATTACTTCATGCCATCCACAAATTCCCAGATTCTCTGTGGGAAATGATGCCATTATATAAATGAGCTCAAAGCAGTTATTGAGATTTCCTATGGGACAGCTGACCACGCTTCTGTGCTTGCACATTCCAACAGGTTTCTCTCTGTCTGCCCACCCTGTATCATGAAACTGCTTACCTTTTCAGTGGCATGTCAGAAAGCTTAGACTGGCAGTTCATAAACACTCTCAGGTTCATATTTATCAATTGATTCAAAACCTGAAGTAAAGAGAAAGAGACATCCCTTAAAATGCTGATGAGGAGAGCTGACCACTGTTTTACAGACAGGACCTCAGGGTGGATGTTATCTGCTCATTCCCAATCCTCCCACCTTGTGGTTTGCTTTACCACCCCTCTCCCCCTTTTAATTGGTGGTTTTAAGCACAATTACCTGCTCCTCATATTTCAGGCATTCTTTTTGGCATGCTGAGACCTTCCTCAAGAACAGAGTTACTGCAAACTAAGCTGTTAGAATAGTGAAACTAAAAGCTCTCTGGACGATATCTGAGCATGATCTTGTTAGTCTGTAGTGCTATATACTAATACTAATTAGTATTTACACTGATAAATGCATTGTGAAACTCAGACACACTATTAGAAAGCCATTGACCACCACACAGTCAAAGAGGACGCAAACATTCCAGAATGATGGAATTTGAAGTTCTCACAACCCTGACTACATACCAAAAGTAATGGAGCAAGTCTTTGAGCATCTCTGGTCACAGGATCAACAATAGCCACAACATCAAAGTATGTCTCCCCCTCTTTTGGTCTCAGTTTAACTGCACTAAACAGAAGAAAATATAATTTTAAAGTACCAAACATGTGGATAAACACTTGAAATGCATTACAACCCACTGCTATCCATCTCATCCTGAACTGAAATGACTTCCTAAATGCTGTGCACCTTCAGAAACTAAATAGAGAAAAAAATAGGCACATACATGTATGCTGATAGAGATAGGTGGAGAGATAAAATTAGTTTTTGGAATCTTCCTGAAAACTGTTGGGGACTTTCCTACTGCTACTTAGATTTTTTTTTTAATTAAATGCAACATAGAACAATGGGGAAGTTAAAAGACACAGAAAAGCCTTGTTCAGCAATTCTATACCTGTATCGCTCTTCAAAAAACTGATACTCAATCCTTGCCTCTCCCTTTGGCTGAGCAGAAAGAAGAGCATCCACTTTCATTACCAAGTCACTTGCCCTGAAAAGAGGGAAAAGAAAAAGGCTTGCAGATATCAAAAAAAAAAAAAAGGCTGTAG
>VYZP01000022.1:6874-43476 GCA_013400635.1 Hypocryptadius cinnamomeus
GGGCACCATTCCCACCCCAGCTCTGTCTGGGCACCATTCCCACCCCAGCTCTGGGTGGGCACCATTCCCACCCCAGCTCTGTCTGGGCACCATTCCCACCCCAGCAGCTCTGTGCCTGCAGGAAGGCTCAGCAGAGACACCCAGACAGCCCAGAGACCAAAACCACCCAAAACCAGAGAGGAACCGGGCAGGACAGGAGGAGGAATGCCCTCCCTGTGGCCAGCCTGGCTCTGTTCCCTCCCAGAGAGCAGCAGCAGTGACAGAGGCACAAGGGCCATCGAGGGGACACAGACTGGCACTGCCCTTCTCCAGCAGGGCAAGGGCTGAGCACGGGCCAGGCTCAGGGAAGGGTGGGGAGGAGCACTGGGACACTCTGGAACTGGGAAAGGAGCACTGGGACACCTCTGGGACAGGGAAAGGAGCACTGGGACACCTCTGGAACTGGGAAAGGAGCACTGGGACACCTCTGGAACTGGGAAAGGAGCACTGGGACACTCTGGAACTGGGAAAGGAGCACTGGGACACTCTGGACCATGCCAGGAGGGGAGAGAAGGGCTGCAGGGAAGGTGGAGGGGAGGCAGAGAACAGCAAACTGGGAATGAGGGATGGAAGGGATGAGGGGTGAGAGGGGATGGACTGGGATCACAGCATGGCAGGGATAAAGGGTGCCAGGGAATGTTCCATGCCCATGGGATTCCAGGGATAAAGGGTGTCAGGAAATGCTCCATGCCCATGGGATTCCAGGGATAAAGGGTGTCAGGAAAAGCTCCATGCCCATGGGATTCCAGGGATAAAGGGTGCCAGGGATGTTCTATGCCCATGGGATTCCAGGGTTACAGGGTGCCAGGGAATGCTCCATGCCCATGGGATTCCAGGGTTAAAGGGTGCCAGGAATGTTCCATGCCCATGGGATTCCAGGGTTAAAGGGTGTCAGGAAAAGCTCCATGCCCATGGGATTCCAGGGATAAAGGGTGCCAGGGATGTTCTATGCCCATGGGATTCCAGGGTTACAGGGTGCCAGGGAATGCTCCATGCCCATGGGATTCCAGGGTTAAAGGGTGCCAGGAATGTTCCATGCCCATGGGATTCCAGGGTTAAAGGGTGTCAGGAAAAGCTCCATGCCCATGGGATTCCAGGGATAAAGGGTGCCAGGGAATGCTCCATGCCCATGGGATTCCAGGGATAAAGGGTGCCAGGGATGTTCCATGCCCATGGGATTCCAGGGTTACAGGGTGCCAGGGAATGCTCCATGCCCATGGGATTCCAGGGTTAAAGGGTGCCAGGAATGTTCCATGCCCATGGGATTCCAGGGT
Source organism: Hypocryptadius cinnamomeus (assembly GCA_013400635.1). Classification (NCBI taxonomy): domain Eukaryota; kingdom Metazoa; phylum Chordata; class Aves; order Passeriformes; family Zosteropidae; genus Hypocryptadius; species Hypocryptadius cinnamomeus. Next base: position 8,188 of record VYZP01000022.1, read on the forward strand.
TAAAGGGTGTCAGGAAAAGCTCCATGCCCATGGGATTCCAGGGATAAAGGGTGCCAGGGAATGCTCCATGCCCATGGGATTCCAGGGATAAAGGGTGCCAGGGATGTTCCATGCTCATGGGATTCCAGGGTTACAGGGTGCCAGGGAATGCTCCATGCCCATGGGATTCCAGGGTTAAAGGGTGCCAGGAATGTTCCATGCCCATGGGATTCCAGGGTTAAAGGGTGTCAGGAAAAGCTCCATGCCCATGGGATTCCAGGGATAAAGGGTGCCAGGGAATGCTCCATGCCCATGGGATTCCAGGGATAAAGGGTGCCAGGGATGTTCCATGCTCATGGGATTCCAGGGTTACAGGGTGCCAGGGAATGCTCCATGCCCATGGGATTCCAGGGTTAAAGGGTGTCAGGAAAAGCTCCATGCCCATGGGATTCCAGGGATAAAGGGTGCCAGGGAATGCTCCATGCCCATGGGATTCCAGGGATAAAGGGTGCCAGGGATGTTCCATGCTCATGGGATTCCAGGGATGTTCCATGCCCATGGGATTCCAGGGTTACAGGGTATCAGGAAAAGCTCCATGCCCATGGGATTCCAGGGATAAAGGGTGCCAGGGAATGCTCCACAACCACAGGATGCTTCTGGCACAAGGGCTGCAGCCTGCTCTGAACCAAAATCTGGCTCCCTCCAGAAGGGTTGGCTCTGGACACCTTTGCTAAATCTGAACCCAAAACAGACAGTGACTTCAGAGGTTGTTTTCTCTGCAGATTTCAGCAAGCTCAGTCACACCTGAACTAAAAAAACCCCAACCAACAGCCCAAAGCCTGGCTCCTTGTCCCAGATCCCAGATGCTGGCAGTGCACAACAAAAGGGGCACAAAGTGGCAGTGGCTCCCCACAGGGAGGGGTGGCCCAGCTGGGAGGAGAGGGAAAAGCAGAGTGTTTATCCCTGCCTGTACTGCAAACAAACACTGAACACCCATCCAGGAAGGAGCCAGCTTGGCACTGAAAACAGCTGTTAATTACAGCACGATTATATTAACATTATTCATGAGGCCTGTGGGAAAAAAACCTGAATCCAAGGCTAAGAATGCCACGAAAAACCCTCAACCCTCCCAAAAAAACCAACCCAAGGAATTCAGTGCTTCTCAGAAAACAGACTATGAAAACTAAAGCAACACAAATACAGTGTTAATGCTGTGAAATATGGACATGCTCTTCCAAAAACCAGACCCTGCGAGATTCAGTTTTGATTCAGTTCAGCTTTTAGATGCTGAGGAAAATAGTGAGAATGATAATGGAGATGCCACTGGGAAAATCAAACTCTAAGAACTCATCTGGTGAGCAACACATTTTACAAATGAGAAGGCAAGCAAGACAGGGATGTTTAAAACTCACCTTGGAGAAAACAGGAAAAAATGAAATAAAAATAGAATATGCTTAAATGACACATAATTAAAGTAAAAAGTGAGACCATAAGGCTCCTGTAAAAGAACACAAGTCTTCCTAAATGCATGACTTACTAATCTGCAGGCTAATATCCAATATTTGAAGGCTTATCACCCATTTGTGATACTTATCATGATGAACTATGTGTAAATAAACTTCATTTATTGGAAATATTTACAAATGTGTTTCATTTTCCCCTTTCCAAACATCCTGTAATGATGTAATACTTCACAGCTGGGGAAAGTTTGAATCCCCACATAGAAAACAGCATTTTCTCTGTCTCTTAACCACTGGATCATTCACATCTGAGCAATCACACCTTGTAACCACTTCTAATTTTAAGTACAGTTCCCAAATGCACCTCCCAGCCCAGAAAAGGCTTTTGTCACACCCCAGAGCCACAGTGCCCTGTCCAAGCCTTGCTCTCCCCCTGCCTGAGCTGATATTCAAATCAATCAAGACATGAAAAGACACAGAGTGCACAGAGCTTTGCCAGGAGCCCTCCCAGGAGTGACAATTTCTCCCTCAGAGCGACAGTTCTTTGAAATCCCTCAATGGAAACGATGATTTGGGTGGCATTCCAAGGAGCTGTGCACCACCAGCCTGGATGCCAGCTGCTGAAGATGCACAAACTCGGAGCACAACGTTCCCCAGACCTGAGTTTTGGGTCCCCAGCAGAGCCCAAAGAGGAGTTTTGCTTCCAGTGCACATTTAGATGCCTTTCCAGGCAATGCTTCCCACACCTGCCCTCTGGGACACTGCAGAACCAGCAGGAGGAAGCACTCCAGAACACCAGGATCTCCAGTGACATTTAATCACCCTGCCTTGACCAGCCCTGAGCTGGCATTGTTGGAGGTGAAACACACGAAAAAACCCAGCCCTGGGAACGTCCTTCTCCTCCAGCTCTGTAATTGTGAATTCCCAGCTGCAAAATGAGAGCAGCAAGGTGTGCAGGAATCCCCAGCTGGCAGAAAACACAACTCCCCTGCCTGGAACACACTGACAAACTCAGGACTCCACCCCAGTGCAACTCAGAATCAGAACAGCAGCGACACTTCACAGCACAATAAAACATTTCAGCTACTAACCCCACACAGGACTTCGCATGTGTGGACTGGAAAGAGAACTCAAAGCATGTCAGCTCATCAGACAGCTCTTGAATCACGCTGAGATCCACAGTAATAAGTTCTCTCGAGTGAAATACCTTGAACAATACAATCTAGAATATAAAGCATTTCCTTTCTTGCAGGTTTGCCTTAAACATCCCACCAGGGGAACCACCAGAAGAGGCATTCAGCTGCTTCTGACACTCAACTCTCTCATGGAGCTGATTTTTAACACTCAAGAACAAATCCTAGGCCTTCTTAACACCAGCTACATAAAGAATTCCCTATAAAGAGTTGGCAATTTTAACAGAATAACATTTCCAACAAATGGGCATTATTGATTTCTATAGCTGACAGTCACAATACTTTTTCTGAGAACTTTATTTTCCCCATGAACTTTTTTGGAGCTCAGGTTCCTTAATTTCACGTTCACTGGCAAATGAAATGCATCACCCCCTCCAGGTAAATGATTGAGATACATGAAGGAATTGCTTCTTGCAATCCTTTCCCTACAAAAGCAGAAAAGCCTTCAGGCTGGGTTTACTTCCAAATTCCTTTTCCTATTACTGCTAACTCATTTCCATAGACCTTGTTATCAGTACATCCACCTGGCAATTCCAAGGAATCCTTTATCCCAGAACTGCTGCTCAGCCCTGCTGGAGGAGCTCCTGGAGGTGCCAGTCCCTGTGGCCCAAAACATCCCTTTTTCTGCCCAGTCTGAGGAGCACAAGGTCAGGCCAAGCTCGCTGCCACTGTTATGTCTGGGAGCTGCACAGGGGAGAGCTGACACTCAATTCATCACCCCCAGGCTGGGAAAAAAGCAAAACCAGACAAACATCCACCCAGTGAGGATCCACATTTGTCCAATGGACACTTCTCCCGCTGCCCACGCTCCCTCTCCAGCTAAAAAGGGCAGGATTTCTCCTGCCCAGAGTAAACAACCAGAGCAGCAATTGCAGGACTCACTCTGGGCCACAACTCCACACTCCTCTCCAAGGCAGACACCAGGCACAGCCAGGGGTAACAAATGGGGAAGGGCTGAACGTCCCCAGAACTAGAAACTCAAGTCTTTCCTAAGCCCATTTTTATCTTCAGGAATCACTAGTAAAGCAAGACCTGAATTCTGCAATCCCAGACCCGAATTGTACCATCCCAGACCTGAATTCTGCCACCCCAGACCTGAATTCTGCCATCCTAATCCCAGACCTGAATTCTGCCACCCCAGACCTGAATTCTGCCACCCCAGACCTGAATTCTGCCACCCCAGACCTGAATTCTGCCACCCCAGACCCAAACTCTGCCACCCCAGACCCAAACTCTGCCATCCCTTTTGCTCATTAAACCCAGCCATGGCAGATGACAGGTTTACTGATTTACAGAACAGTCTCTGGAGCCTGGAAAAACCAGTTTCCTGAACTGTCTCACAGATGCCATTAAGCCACTCGGACCAAAGCACGCCCAACTCACACCTGGCCAGGTGTTCAAACTGCAGGTGTCTAACACACAACCAAGGACAAACCCTATTTTTCACTGACACTGTTAGAAACAAAGCCCCAGCACATCCAAACAGTGTTCACAGCAGGCACCAAGGCACTGGGAGGCTCCTTTCCTTCACCTGTCCAGCAGCACCAGCCCATCGGATTTTGTAAGGTGACAAACCTGAACATCAGGCTGAAAACACTGCGCTGATAATTCCAGCCTGGAAGCTGGAATCCCTTCAGACTGAGGTATCTGAGAATTCAGGTAACAACAGCACCATTGTCACATTTATTTCTTTTAAAACTCATCTTAACCTTTCTGTGTGAACTGGATAAAACTCTGAAGGCGGGTGGCAGGATAAAGCCAGGTTTGTCCAGCCCCAGCCACAATTCCGTGACAGAAATGTTGTGTTTTGAGGCCCTGGGAAACCAGGATCCTGCTCCAGACAAACCAGCAGCTCTCTCACTCCAGGATACATCCCAGAGCAACCCTCAGCAACAGAGACAATAATCCCCAGGGCTTTTCTCACTCTTCCCGTAAAATGTTTCAATATCCAAGAAGAACTTCACTTGTATCAAAAAGGGGGGAAACACGCTGAATCCTGAGCACAGCTGAGGAACTGCCCAGTGTTTGCAAGGCAGGAAAGACAAAGAGCAGAATGTTAATATTGCACATTTCAAAGGCTGGACCTCAAATACAGCAAGCACGAGGCACCAAAACCACCCCTATTCTTGCAGCAAGCTATTTATAATAATAATTATCCTTTCTATTCTTAGCTTTGCTCCGCTTTGTACTTTCAACACGAATTAACACGGTGTTAAATGTGAGCTATGAGTCTCTGACTGATTCTCCACAGACTGACAGCTTGAAGGCAACGCCGGTTCCATCCCACAAAAACAATGAGAGAAATGGCAACTTGCACATGAAGTGTAAAACACACAGCCTCGCTGAGAGCATGATTTTGCACACAAAAATACAGGGGAAAAAAAAAAAAAAGAAGGTAGTGTGGAAAGAAAATAGGAAAATCCAAGAGATTGCTGTTGCATAAATTTCCATGGAAAAACAGGAGGACAACGGGACGGGAAAAGGATAAATAAATGACATTCCTGTGTGTGAAGGATGGGGCAGGGTGGCTGCATTGCCATGGGAAGCGGAGTGGAGGGAGAGGAGAACCAGAACCAGAACCGGCCCCGGCCCGAGCTCGGGGCACGGTCCGGCACAGCCGGGCCAGGCCGGACCCACGGCCCCTCTGTCCCACACCGAGCCAGCCCGGACCGACCTGCGGAAATCACCGGGACTAGCAACGCCTAAAAAACACCACCGGCACCCGAGTGGGACTGGTGCCTCCCACAGCAGCAGAGCCACGGCCGGCAGCGCCACCGGAGCGCCCCTTCCCACCGGCCCTGCCCGGCCGTGTCCGCCGGAGCCACGGCGGGACCGCCCCGGCCCCGGCGTCCCCGAGCCAGCCCCAGCGGCACAGGGGCACGGCGCCCAGCCCGGGGCACCGGCCCTTTGTCCGCCGCCGCACATCCCCAGGGTGTGCCGGCAATTCGCCCTTTAAGTCAGCAGCACGGTGCGAGCCGCCTCCCCGCGCCGCCGGCGCTNAATTTCCAGCCCCCAGACCGGGGTATCCCCTTTCCCAGACCCTTCCCGGTAATTCCCAACCCCAGACCGGGGGATGTCCGTTCCCAGACCCTTCCCGGAATTTCCAGCCCCCAGACCGGGGTATCCCCTTTCCCAGACCCTTCCCGGTAATTCCCAACCCCAGACCGGGGGATGTCCGTTCCCAGATCCTTCCCGGAATTTCCAGCCCCCAGACCGGAGTATCCCTTTTCCCAGTCCTTTCCCGGTAACTCCCAACCCCAGACCGGAGTATCCCCTTTCCCAGACCCTTCCCGGAATTTCCAGCCGCAGACCGGGGTATCCCCTTTCCCAGCCCCTTCCCGGTATTTCCCAGCCCGGACAGCGGAGGGGAGGTATTCCCCCCCGGTAAATCCCACTGACGCCAGGCAGGAGCAGCACCCACGGGATCACTCCCAGGCGCTCCCGCAGCTCTCAGCGTCTGGAGATCACCGGGTGAGGAACCAAGGCTGCTCCGGGCTAGGGCAGGGAACCAGCGGCCCCGTCAGGTCCCTGCCCCCGTGACACGGGCTGCATCCTTCCCCAGCCCTGCTCTACAACAGCACCCATTCAGAGGCAAGAGAAAGAAACCATTAAGATGAATCTGCAAAGCAAACTGGGACAGGCGTAAGTGACCAAGGCGTGATGAGCTCAGTGATGCTGTCTGTCTGCAGCCACCCCCATCAAACCCTGCTTGGAAACTTATTAAAAGCCTAAGGCTACAAAAGAGAGCAATGCCTTCAGAGAAATGCCATTCATTCAACTTTATATTACACTAAAATGTCAACAAAGAACTATTTCCTTTAAAAGCACAGAAAACAAGCCACAACGTCAGGACACACAAAAGAACCGTACTTTGAGCTTGCTGCCAGAACCTGGCTGGGCACAGAGCAGAGAGGAGAAGGTCACCGGATCTCAGGAACACGAGAAGCCTGCAGCCAGCCCGCAGCCCCCTCCCGGCCTTTGTTGCACAGCGAGGACACACCGGGACAAGCACGGCGGGGATCCCAGGACTCTCAGCGCTTCATCCCCTCGTCCCTTGGGAAAGTGACTTCACACCGCGATTGCCAGCAGGCAGGCGAGTGCCCCGCTGCAGTGGGAGCCGATCTCCCAGGTGCAGGGAAGCGCCGAGCCCTGGGGAGGTGTGAGGGGCAGGAACGCACACCCTGCAGCAGGCACAGCAGCGCTGCTCCCCTCCGAGCTCACCCTGCCCCGGGCTTTCCTTCCCTGCCCTGCAGCAGGGAATTCTGTCATCAACACCACCGAGTACTTCATCAGAGAGTCAAAGAAAGCATGGTAACGTCACACCGATTTCCAGATTCAGACAACTCTGGGTTATTATTGAAAGCTGAAGAAATTTTTAGCTAAAATATTTATTTTCAAATTTCTACCAAGTAATAGGCAGTTTATGGTTACCACATGCTGATGTGGTGCTCTAGAGGAGATTCTCCACCAGCTGCTGATCCTGTTTGGGGACTTTATCAGTGGAATAATTACACTGGCAAGTGGAACACAGCAGAGGCCGTCAAGCCAATCATAAGCCAAATGAGGACCACAAACTCAGCTCCGTGGTGGCAGCACAAAGAAGGAACAGAATTCCTGGTCACAAAACCAGGAAGAAATCATTCCCCCACACAAAAGTAAACACAGCTCCTTGCAAAGCCCATTTATGTGTTCCAACGTCAGAAGAGCAAACACTCCTCTGCCACGGTGTGCAGGACTGGAAGGAGCCCTGCTCTGCCACGTACAAGGCAAACAGGATGTGGCAGGAGCAAACACAAACACAGGCCCTCCTTCCCCCTGCCACCCTGCACAGGCAGCCCGTGCCTCCAGCACTGCACCTTCCTCCCAGTGCTGAGAAATCAGCTGTTGCATGGTGGCTGAACGATTTTACTGCTAAATGAGCTCATTGGTCTACTTACTGAAGCTGATAAGGATCATTCTTTTCTAACATTTGCTTTAGAAGGTATGATTTTTATAACAAACGATTTTTGTTTCTGTTGCTATGGTTTGCACAGTGGTAATGAGCAAGGAGGTAACTTCCCACAAGCCATGGCAGTGCTACATCCCCCGAAATGAACAGCTGCTGTTGTAGGTTATCTTTCACACACAAAAATCTGATAGGAATCAGCAGCTTTTTAACAAGACTTGACAAAATTAACATTCCTGAAGCTCCCATTTACAGAGTAAGGGCAGAGAGTTCTGTCAGTCCCACAAGTTGGGGGAATAAACATTTAATATTGCTATTGCACAAAAAAAGCCAAGGAACTTCTGCCTTCTCTTTTCTTCAGTACTGAACTTTCTGTATGAAAAAACAAAAAAAGAAACATATCACTGTTTTCTGAGCCCACCATTTCTTTTTAAAGACATAGCAGAAGAATCTGTTTGTAATCCAGGGCATTTAATAAATTAGTGGATGAACTGCTTGAACTGATGGTGCATTCTCACAGTAGCTATAACTGTTTTTCTGACAAGGCAGATTTGGTTGTTCCTCAGCACAAAGATGGTTTACATACAGCAGGAGGTAAATGTTTATTTGGCCACAGATGACGAAGCTCAAGTAGAATTTGCTTCTTTCTCCACGTCATCATCGTCGTCAACAACCTGAAATCAAATCCAGAAGTAGTTTAGATAAACAGGTTAAGCTCTCAGTCCTGCAGGATTTATTACATTAAATCCCTGCTGGGCCCAAGGAGAACAGCAGTTATTCCACACCATTGAACAACAACGGGCTCAGGAGAAAGGTAAGAAAAACTGGCAATCCAAAATGCCAGGAGGAAATGAGGTTTAATTATAGGAGCTAGCTGGTCAAGCTACCACAAAGGCCACAAAAACAATGGCTCCAGAGATAGATATTCCATGAGATACCCAAAGAATCTGCATTTCAGGGGAGAAAGCTCATTGATTTTTATCACATGAAGTCAGCAATGCCCAAAGGTATCAGCAAGTGTGTCCAGCTCTGGGCACAGGACCCTGCAGAGCTCTCCAGCTGACTTGGCAAACCTGCATCCATCCACACACCCTTGGTTTTCCCTAACTGCCAACCTGCCCCTGCTGGAAAGGGACAAAGATCTCCTTTTGCCCAGAAAAGAAAACCTCGGTGATGTCTCCCAACCCACCTGCTCAACGCCTTCCACCTCAGGGATGTAGAACTGGAGCATGTTCTGTATCCCACTCTTGAGGGTGATGAGGGAGCTGGGGCAGCTGGTGCACGACCCCTGCAGCTTCAGCTGCACAATGCCATCCTCAAAGCCTTTGTAAATGACATCACCACCATCTTCTTGCACTGTGGGCCTGAGGGAACACAACATTCCACTTAAAGCTCCTAGAGCTGAAACAGGGATCCTTCCAGAAACCCTCAGGAAAGCAATATTTAATGTTTACAATAACTGTGAAGACAGAGGGATTTAGGCACTATTTCTCTACAGCCACCTGGTTCACATTTCCAACAACTCCTGCTGTGCTGGGCTATCTAACACAGAAACCTTTTCTGCAGGCACTGAGATTTTAGGGTACAGTGAACACCCCGGGGCAGAGCTCAGCCTGCACAGCCAGCCTGGTTTCCTCAGGTGCTGCCAATAAATCCCTCAGGGGCGTGTCCCCCCAGGGTGCAGCACAGCTGTCACCTGTGATAAGTCCTGCTGCCATAAATAAATATGCATTTCTCCACAATTTACGCAGGACAGAAAATAGCTCTAACAATAAAAGCTTAATCCTGCTCAGGGGTGAAGGAACCAGCTCCTGATAAGCTCGCCCCAGTGCCACGAGCATTTCTGCAGCCTCTCTCCCTCTGCCAGCCACAAATGCCCAGCATTGTAGCTCTGTCCCCATAGCAACATTTTTCCAGACCAAGTTAAAACCATCAAGTTACTCTAACAGAAGCTCTTTATACTGATTTCCAAAATAACTCTCTGAGAGCTACAGTCCTCACAGAAAAATCTGTGAACCTGACACATTTATAAACTCACCACAGCAAATTATCTCCATTCCAGGAAGCCAAAGATCATGATTTAAAATTCCATTTTTCTTATTGAATTAACTTTTCGACACACTACAGGACCTTTCAGATGTACATTCCCCCCATCCTGCACCTTCTGACAACTCCTCTGCATTTAATTTTGATCTGCTGGACAATAAATGCTCTATGTGTAGCCTGGTTCATGGATAATTTCTGAGAATACCCTGCTAGAAAATGAGGGAAGATACACCACAGCTGATATTCTCATCAACAGCTTCTTGATGCACTGATGGATACAGAGGGAGGAAATTAAAGAAATGAAAAGGTGGGAAAAGCAGAATTTTAGGCAGAAATTCCATGCCTGTTACAAAAGGGCCCTGGGAAATCAAGGACTGACACTAAACATCCAGGTAGCCAGCAGGAGCATGAACATTTCTGTCACAGCTTTATATGACATTGTGCTCGGCTTCTGGTTTCAACACTTAGTACAAAAGTTTGGGAAAGATGTTCCAGCTTATTTCTACTTTTCTTGCTTTTTCAGGAAAATTAACCAGCACTGTGTCTGCTCTGAGATAAACAAATCTCAATCAAATCAAATTTATTATTGTAAATAACGTGATATCAGTTTAAATACAGCAGCTAAATAAACAAATAAATAAATAATTTTTTTTTAAAAAAAGTAAAGTTTCTGGTTCCTGCAGTTTGTGAGCTGGGGAAGATGTCACCATCAGATATCACAAACACATCAGACATCTTCCCCTGCACCTCAAATGTCAAGTTGCTTTTGCTTTCAGTTCGCTTTGGAAGGCAATTAATGAGCACAAAAATACTCTTCAGGTAAACACCACAATCCACAGCCACTCTTGAGACTTCATTAGTCACCACCAGCTTGTAAATTCAAGCTGTGTTAAAGCACCAATAAAATCACAGCAGAGTGCAAGGCCAGAATCTGTTGAGGGCCAGGATTTTCCAGGAAATCTTTCTCTGGAGTATAAACTACCTGATTCTTGTATCCAGCAGCTCCTTAATCATCAGTACAACTTCATCATCTTCTTCTGAAGCAGCTTGGGAAAAGAAAAATGTGCAAGTCAGAACACTGAGAGAATTCCAGGCTGCAAATTCCTGCCTGCGGTCACCTTAACAGGTTTTAAATTTAAATTCTCCTGCATGCTTTTCTGAGGGAGAAGTGGGGGCTCTTCTGGATGTCACAAAAGCTAAACCCAAAGGCAGACTTGGCCTCTCCCTGAAGATCTGATTTACCTGTGTCTGTCCTGGGTGCCTCATCAGTAACTACAGGTAAGCCAGAGGCAAAGAAGTCCATTATGGTTGCATAAATATCTGGTTTCAGTAAGTTCCAATCCAGGTCTTCACTCTCCTGTGAGAATCAGAAGAGGGGAAGGAAAAAGCATGAAGAAGAGTACCTGCCTGCTGCTGCTACGTTGCACAGAGATTCTCACATTAAAAATGCCACCATGGACTCTCACAGTTGATGCACAGACTGGACTTTATGTTCTCTCAAGTCTGGCTTTGCCAAAGATGTTTAGTCAGACTCAGACTGTGACAGCCAAAGAAAGGGCTCCTTGTTTGAAAGCCAAGAAGTGCTTTTAAAATATTAGCTAAAAAGGTGTGAAAGTCTCCAAAATACATAATTATTTGACAGATATTTTTATCGACTGTTGCAGAGACTCAAGATTGTCAATTTACCAATTTATCACTCCCTGAACTTATTTTGTTTTCTATTAAAAGCACTTGTGGACACTTCTCTGGAACTCCACTGTGCCTGTCTGGATCTGCTCTGTCCATTCCACACAGCTCATCTCTGAGCACAGCTGAACCCCTGCTCTGCTCACCTTGGTGATTGTGATGAAGTCTGGCCCAAAGAAAACACTTTTAACTCCTTCAATCCGGAATAACTGTCTGTTAAGGAAACAAGCGGGGAAAAAATGGGCAAAAATGTTTGTCCCAAATTTACGAACTGAGCTTTAATTTTAACATTAACAATATGTTAACCCAACAATTTCATTTGCAGAAAAAAAAATTAAACTGTGGTAGACTTGGAGGTAAATACAGCACAAGGCTGTAAGCATGTTTTTGTAATTACAGGAGGAAAAAATATATTCTGTTGGAAGACTGGAAAACATCAAAAATGCAATGAATGAAAGAATCAGAAATCTTACCACAAAAGTATATGTAATGGAAAATGATAAAAGTGATTTCACAATATCCACTTGAAAGCATTTCTACACATGAAACAGGTGTATGTGCACTGAGCATTTGCATCACTAAATCAACTGGATTTTGAAAAGAATTAAACCATGGAATTATGCAAGTGCACCAAACCATCTGAAATAATTAAATAATTCTCTTCCCTCCCTCTCCTCCAGGGAGTTTCTGTTAATTCTTTAGAAATTTTTATTCCAAATTCTATTTAAAAGGTAATAATAATACCTTGCTAAAGGCGAGCAATAGGCTGCAGCTGGTGTGGAAAACTCCATAGTCCTCGACCCCAGCACTTCCCTTCCTGGAATAAACTTCAAGCTGTTTGGATTTGGTGTGTCCTGGGTTTGTATAAACATGCCTCTCACTGCAAAGAGGAAAACAAAGAAGAAAAGTAATATAATCAAACCTAAGGAGCTTAAATGAAAGTCAAGTCCTGATTACTCAGCAAGCCCAGGGTGATCCCAGACCACGGGAACACTGCTGAACACGGGCACGTCATCTCACAGGAGACAGCAGGATAAAAGGAACCTTGGCTTAGCTTCTTTTGCTAACTTTTATTTACTAAAAAGCAAACTTTCAGCTTGCAGCTTTTCAGCTTCAGCTTTCTCATTACCACGGGACATAAAAGCCCACAATATGCTCATCTGTTAATTTTTAACTGGTATTTACCTGCACGATGCCATGCTGCAGAGGGAAGAGATGGTTTCTTTTGCAGAAGCTGGTGGAAAGGCTGGCGAGTTGTCAGATGATGATCTTTTAACAGCATGTGACAGAACCTAGAGAAAAATAACTTTACTAACAATTTCCAAATTCCACATTTGCTCTGTCCCAAAGAGAGAGAATTGCAGATGCTTTTAGCTGCCCTGGGACTCAGCAAGACACACCTGGGGTGGTGTCATTGGCTCAGATGAAGGTAAAGTGGGGAGAGCAGCAGGGAAAAGAGAAAAAAATATTAAAAAGGAAAAGCAGGACAGAGTGATGGAGTAACAGGCTTCAGTTTCACAGCTGTGAATACCTGATTTATCTAACTGTATGCACAGCCAACAGCATCAGGGTATTTCAAAGTAAAGTGAACATCAGGAAATGAAAACAAAACCCACCTCACGTCACAGACTAATTATTACATACTAAGGACCAGTTATTATCTAGGTCCTCTCCTCCTTATCAGCTACATGCGAGGAAAACTGATAAACTCAGTAAATCCCATCTTCAATAAGAGGCTGGTTCTCTCTGGGGGTCATAGACCAGAACACAAGCACTGCACAAAGGCCCAGCCTCAAACATGGAACAGGAGAGAAGCTCTGTCTCATGAACATCCCTGCCGTGAGCGCAGGACACATGAACACAGAAAAGGTCTAAATCATGTTATTTGCTTACTTTTGTGGGCTTGGGAGCAGGTAGAAACCACAACAGGATGTGTAAGGAAGGTCCCCTGGAAGCTCCCTTTAGCTAATGATGATTATATCCCATTTTACAGTGCTCAGCAGAGCAGGCGTGCCCAGCACTACAGGGTCCTCTAAATTCCCCCTTACTGCTTGATCTTGAGCCAGTTGTGGGGGAGCAATTTCCTCTTACTTCACGGACCTGAACATAGCGGAGTGTAACAGCTCCTCATTGCTTGATCCTGTGCACACGTGCGGGTGCAGAATTACCCCTTATTACAGCATCCTGAGCACTTGTGAGAGGAATTACCCCTCAGTGCAGGATCCCGAGCCGGGTGTGACAGGAATTACCCCTCGGTGCAGGATTCCGAGCGTGTGTGAGGGGAATTACTCCTCAGAGCAGGATCCCGAGCCGGGTGTGTGGGGAATTACCCCTCGGTGCAGGGTCCTGAGTCGGGTGTGAGGGGAATTACCCCTCAGTGCAGAGTCCTGAGCACTTATGAGGGGAATTACCCCTAAGTGTAGGGTCCTGAGTCGGGTGTGAGGGGAATTACCCCTAGGTGCAGGGTCCCAAGCCGGGTGTGTGGGGAATTACCCCTCGGTGCAGGGTCCTGAGTCGGGTGTGAGGGGAATTACCCCTCAGTGCAGGGTCCTGAGCACTTATGAGGGGAATTACCCCTAAGTGTAGGGTCCTGAGTCGGGTGTGAGGGGAATTACCCCTAAGTGCAGGGTCCTGAGCCGGGTATGAGGGGAATTACCCCTCAGAACAGGATCCTGAGCCGGGTGTGAGGGAAATTACCCCTCAGTGCAGGGTCCTGAGCCGGGTGTGAGGGGAATTTTCCCTCACGGTTCTTTCCGGGTGTACAGGGCTGAGCACCCAGGAGCTGCGTGTCAGGGATTGCTACCAGCTTGCGGCGGGAAAGGCCTGAGAAGGAGAAACAGCCTCTCGCTGCCTGCCAGGAAGAAGCGTCACCCCGTCCGCGGTGGAGAAAGGAAGGGGAAGAGCAAGGAGCACCCGGGGCGGCCCTGGAGGTCGCAGTGCCGCTAACTACGACGCGGCGCCCTTTCAGTCGCGTGGGGAAGGGGCGGGAGGGCCCCCCGTCCGGGAATAAACCGAGCTCCCTCCGGGAAAAAGCCGTGCCGGGGCAGCGGGAGCCGCGGGCCCCGCGGTCACCTACCGCCCGCCCAGCCCCGCCGCCGCGCAGAGCCGCCGCGCCGCCGCCATCTTGGCGCTCCCCGGGGCCGCTCCCGCCGCCGCCCCCTGGCGGCAGTGCCTGAGGGGGACAGCGGCCATGGCGGCGGCGATCGGGACGGGACGGGCTCCGACCGGGGCTACCGGGGCCACCGAGCGCCGCTCCCGGCACGGCCAGGGCCGCCACTGACCCGTGTGCCCGAGTGCCACACACATACGGCTGTTAAATCCCCGCAGATGGGGCATGGCGACTCCAGCGCTGCGCGGGGCAGCCTGTGCCAGGGCCGGGCAGCCTTTCCAGGAAGGAATTTTCCCAGTTTCCAGGAAGGAATTTTCCCAATTTCTAGCCTGAGCCTCCCCCTGAGGCCGTTCCCTCTCCTGTCCCTGTTCCCTGGAGCACAGCCCGACCCCCCGGCTGTCCCCTCCTGTCAGGAGTTGTGCAGAGCCAGAAGACAGCACAAAATCTCTCTCAATGGACATTTACACCACGACAGAAATGAAATTAACAAGTGCAGCAAAGCCCAAATAATATTTTGCACTTAAGAGAGTCTTGGCAGCTGAATGATACCAAAAAACAGGTTTAACCAGCACACAGCGAGGGCTCAGGGCTCTCTGGAATATAAACTGGATATAAACTGAAATATCCTGTGCTTAAAGCAGCAAGATAGTTTGACTTCACAGCTGCCAGATAAAACAGCCAAACCCAGTCCAGCACTTAGGTAGGAAGAACTCATTAAAACCCAGATTCCCTGTATCCAGCAGAAATATTTTCCCTGGGAAGGGGAGAAGGAAGGCACAATGGAGACGGTGCTTGCCATCAGATACAGTTTTAATAAAATGTACATAAGTTTACAAGTGGAACATTTCTTCATGATTACCAGGAACAGATGATCCCAATTGGAGTGCAAAATTTGAGCCCAGGGATGTGCCAGGCATGGGGGGAACAGAAGGGACTGGGACACAAGTCACTGTGTGTCACTGTGTGTCACTGTGGGGACCACGGACACTCCCAGCTCCGGCTCCTCCTGGACACAAAGGAGTTTTTCCACCGCCAGACTCGCTGTGTGGGATGTTCCACCTGCTGCATCCCACACCAGAGCGAGCCCCCTGCCCTCCCACCCCGTCCCTTTGGAGGCAAGGGATCAGGAACGNCTCCCCGGGGCCGCTCCCGCCGCCGCCCCCTGGCGGCAGTGCCTGAGGGGGACAGCGGCCATGGCGGCGGCGATCGGGACGGGACGGGCTCCGACCGGGGCTACCGGGGCCACCGAGCGCCGCTCCCGGCACGGCCAGGGCCGCCACTGACCCGTGTGCCCGAGTGCCACACACATACGGCTGTTAAATCCCCGCAGATGGGGCATGGCGACTCCAGCGCTGCGCGGGGCAGCCTGTGCCAGGGCCGGGCAGCCTTTCCAGGAAGGAATTTTCCCAGTTTCCAGGAAGGAATTTTCCCAATTTCTAGCCTGAGCCTCCCCCTGAGGCCGTTCCCTCTCCTGTCCCTGTTCCCTGGAGCACAGCCCGACCCCCCGGCTGTCCCCTCCTGTCAGGAGTTGTGCAGAGCCAGAAGACAGCACAAAATCTCTCTCAATGGACATTTACACCACGACAGAAATGAAATTAACAAGTGCAGCAAAGCCCAAATAATATTTTGCACTTAAGAGAGTCTTGGCAGCTGAATGATACCGAAAAACAGGTTTAACCAGCACACAGCGAGGGCTCAGGGCTCTCTGGAATATAAACTGGATATAAACTGAAATATCCTGTGCTTAAAGCAGCAAGATAGTTTGACTTCACAGCTGCCAGATAAAACAGCCAAACCCAGTCCAGCACTTAGGTAGGAAGAACTCATTAAAACCCAGATTCCCTGTATCCAGCAGAAATATTTTCCCTGGGAAGGGGAGAAGGAAGGCACAATGGAGACGGTGCTTGCCATCAGATACAGTTTTAATAAAATGTACATAAGTTTACAAGTGGAACATTTCTTCATGATTACCAGGAACAGATGATCCCAATTGGAGTGCAAAATTTGAGCCCAGGGATGTGCCAGGCATGGGGGGAACAGAAGGGACTGGGACACAAGTCACTGTGTGTCACTGTGTGTCACTGTGGGGACCACGGACACTCCCAGCTCCGGCTCCTCCTGGACACAAAGGAGTTTTTCCACCGCCAGACTCGCTGTGTGGGATGTTCCACCTGCTGCATCCCACACCAGAGCGAGCCCCCTGCCCTCCCACCCCGTCCCTTTGGAGGCAAGGGATCAGGAACGCTGATCAGCGTTATCCCTCTGACTCCACAGGGAGGTTTCTAGGTGTGTGCGAGGGTATTTACCCACCTACAGCAGAAACTACAGGCTGGGGGTTATTTCTAGAAAGGCTAATGCAGCTGATCAGGTTTCAGGAAGGTGTTTCAGAACTGGAGCAGGGTTTCAGTGTCATGATACTACTGTAAAAGTGCTTTGGGGTCTGTCAGTGTGCTCGAAGGCATTGATTTAACACTGTGAGGAAAGAAACAAAAACCCACAAAAATTCAACTCCCCAACACAAGAGTCTTTGGTGGAAGCTGAGTTAAAGTAACCGATTAGCACTTTGGAGTGATTGAGTTCAGCAATTAAGCAGATCTCGCCCGGTTTTGCTGCTGTGGCACTGAGGACACGATCAGGCCAGTGCTCACAGGGGGTCGGGGTCACGGCAGGAGAGGGGACACGGGGACAGCCCCCAAAGTCCTGCAGCAGCTGGGGAGGACAGTCCCCCCCCAGCAGTCACAGCAGTGAGCACAGAGCCAACTGCTTGTTTTACTGACGCAGAAACTCTGATTAATCACTTCGCAGAAACTCTGATTAATCACTTCGAACAGAGACTTTAGTGCATTCAGCGGGTGAGAACCAGGAGCCAGTCCCTCTCCCAGCAGGAATCCGGGATTGTCACAGGGATGTGATAACCAGAAGACCCAGGGCAGTGAACACGTTTTACTACAGCATCACAAAAGACGTGAAACCAGTGGTTCTTTTCAGAAAACTGATTTCAAAACACCCCATTGAGTCTGTATAAGTCTCACTTCATTAAGATCACTGATTGCGTGGCAAATAATTAGCATGATTCTTCCACATTCATTAAAACAGTAAGCTTCAGATGCTATGGAAATTAAATTTCCACTTACAACTCATCACACTGAGGCTGCAGCAGTGGTAGTGCAGGATTAGGAGGAACACAAGCTGGAAATGAGAAAGGTATTAGAGCAACAGGCATTGAAATTGAGTTTTCTGACCATAACCAGAATTCCCATTACCTTATGAGTCACATGCAGAGATACAAACGAGCTGCCTCCACCCCCAGAAGAGATTTAAAACTGTTTAAGCACTAGATGTGTCTGGCAGGATCACAAGCTCTGGGACACAGTTAGCCTGCTCTTCGTGTAAAGTGCCTGAAGGACAGAAGAGCTGCCAAAAATGCCAGCTGGAAATGGAGCCTGCCCTGGGCCGAGCAGGGCTGCAGTCAGCCCGCACAGCTCAGTGCACCTTCCCTTTCTCCCAGCATGAAGGGACAGGATGATGCTCCTCCAGCAGCAGCTCCGTGGGACCTGCACGTGGCGCTGACAGAAGCTGCACTGAATTATTCAGAGGCAATTTTTCAAGTAAAAATGAAGAGAAGGAAGGAGAAGCTCCAGTGAGCAGAGGTAACACCTTGAACCCACGTGGCTCACACAGGGCACCTGCTCACTCCAGCAAAGCATCTCCCTGTTGAACAGGTTCATCCCACGGCACCAAGGCCTGGCCTCCCTTCCAGCAGCTCCTGAGCAGATTGCAGAGCTCAAGGGCAGCTCCTGGCTCAGTGTGCCTGTGACAGGCTGCTGGCTGGGCCGTCACACTCACTGTCCTTGAATTCACAGTTTGCTGTCACAGTCATTCTCTGTGTCTCTCACTGATTGCATCCAGCAACAACCGACTTGGGGGAACACATATTCAAAACTAAAATTACCTTTCAGGTGTGTATTTAAACAGTAAACTAAACAACAAAACAGAATAAGAGGGTCAGCGTTGCTGAAGAAACATCTCAAGGGAAACCCAGAAATTCTCTACAGTACTTCTGTTTTCAGGAGGTGGTGATGGAGGGTAGAGAGCCCCATAAGCACCACTAGGCACCGATATTTATGAACTCCGAGCCCCCCCGACCTGGGCTCGGCTGGTCACTACTCACCAGCAACTCCCGGGAGCCAATTCCTCCCTGCATTCCAGTGTTCTCCCTCCCACCCCAAGGCTCCAACACCTCGGTCCAGGCTTTTCCCTCTCCCTTCCAGGCAATCCCCACACCCAGCAGAACACTCGGCTCGTCTCTTGCAACTGGAGAGATTTTGGGGGGGAACTGAATTAAGGGAAGGGAAAAGGAACACAGAGCAGCTGGAGTTTCTTTCCAAGCCAGTGCTCCGCCAGGTGAGTTTTAAGGTCTCAACAGAGTGGGAGTAGCGCAGAAGACACACAAAAGATAACAGCCATCATCACCCGTTAAGGGAACATCAGCTCCAACAGCACCCCCGGCACGGCGGGACACCTGGCCAAAGGAGAGATAAGAATGAGCACCTAATTAACAAAGGAGGAAAGAGATAATCAATAGGAAACCAAATACTAAGAGCTACGTAACCTGGAACCGATGAATGTCGAACCAGTGAATTTCTATGGGGCCCTGACTGTATAAAAGACGTGAAAAATCTACCAAAACTCAGGTGCCATAGAGTGATTTCCTCTGCACACCCGGGCTGTGTGTGGACGAAATTATTCCTGCTGCACATCGTGGCCAGAAGCAAAGTAAAGCCTTGATTCTCTAGCACTAAAAATGTTGTTGGAGGGGTTTTGTGGTTGCCGCAGTTCCGCTGACTCGGGGAGCGGGGACGGGCAGAGGGGCCGGTCGGGGCAGAGGGGCCGGTCCGGGCAGAGGGGCCGGTCCGGGCACAGGAGCCGCGGGCACAGCTCGCAGCGCAGCTCCGGGAGGGTGAAGCAGGAGCGGGATGATCGCTGTGGCAGGAGGAACGAGGAGCGACAGTCATCAGAGCAGGAACACCGGCGGGACAGGAGCGGGGAGCGGGCCAGGCACAAGGACCACTCCGACAGAAAGAAGAGCCCCAGTGACAGTCCGGGAGCTCGCTGCCCCGAGCGGGACACGCGGAACCTGCGGGAGCAGCAGGCAGAGAGCGAGTTCTACAATGACAGGAGGCGACAGCGCCGGCAGGGCACCGAGGGCAGCGGCGAGCAGAGGCAGAGCCCTGCCAGTCGTAGAGCAAGCCCAAAGAAAAAGCTGCTGCGAACAAGCAGGAGCCAAACCTCGAGCTGCCGGGGGCGCTGCTGGAGGACACCAACACCTTCCGGGGGGTGCTGATCAGGTACAGCGAGCCTGTACCCCTTCAAGAACGACGAGCTCCTGCCCGTGATGCACATCCACAGGCAGAGCGCCTACCTGCTGGGCCGGCAGCGCCGCATCGCCGACATCCCCATCGCCCACCCCTCCTGCTCCCTGCAGCACGCCGTGCTCCAGTGCCGCCTGGTGCGGCACCGGGTGAGGCCCTACATCACGGACCTGGGCTCGGGGAACGGCACCTTCCTCAACAACCAGCGCATCCAGCCCCAGCGCTACTACCAGCTGAGGGAGAAGGACGTGCTCAGGTTTGGCTTCAGCAGCAGGGAGCACGTCCTGCTCCATGAATCCTCAGATAAATCTGAGGCCAACCCAAAGGATGATGATGAGGATGAGGAGAAGGAGGAAGAGGAAGGAATTGGGGAGGGGCAGAGGACAGAAACTCTCTGCAATTGAACGGGCCCATAGTACTCTCCAGTCCCTCTTGATAAAACAAAAGGGGGAGTGTAGGGATGGGGTATGCCCCCATGAAAGACTGCCAGAAGCCATATATATATATATACATACATACATATATATATATATATGTTAAATTATTGAATCACGTTCAGAATGACCTAACCCCAGTCCAATGCCCTTTCAGTGGATCGCACACTCACCTAGAAAAGGCTCAAGTATTTGTTAAGAGTCCTGAAAGTGGAAAATGGGAAGGTCCCTCTCCATTAATAACCTAGGGGTGAGGCTATGCTTACGGTTCCACAGACCCTGGTCCACGATGGGTACCATCTAAGGAAATACTGGGTCTTGTAGAAGGGTATAAAAAGAGTTTGCCTTTCCTAATAAACCCCTCAGTTTCTCTGCCAGGCTGAGCCATGCCTCAGTCACCACAGTCCTGCTCTTGGGAACAGGACAGAAAACAACACTTCGGAAGGAGAGCAAATGGATGTTGTTTAGGTTCATCCTTAACCAACAGGAAAGCAATAGGCAGAATTGACTTGGAGCCAAGCTCTGTGCCAGTATAAACCAGTCTAAGGGGGCTGTGGCCTCTGCTGAGTCACACCACATGAGGTACACCAGGACAGTTATGGAGCTGTTTACATCACAAATGTCCCTGTAAGGTCTACTTTTAATACTGTAAATACACATTTCTCCTTCACCATAAGCAGATTTCCAGGTGCTACACTTTGGCATTGACCAGACAGGAAATACACGTGTAAAAGTGAAAGCTTTTCCTGATTGTTTGCACGACCATTTGATTTTCCAGCAACAGTAACAGCCTGATTGCTTCACAACACCTTCCCTGCCTCCAGCCCCAGCCCTGGGGCAGCAGCACTGCCTCGTGTTCCCATCCTGGGGGAGCAAAGCTGTGCTGCTGCCCTGGCTCTGCTTCACCAGCCCTGCCCACACTGGCACCAGACATCCCAGCACGGCTCTGGCTCTGCGGGCACAGCACCCACCTGCACACCCAGAGCCGTGGCTGCCACTGCTGCTGGGCAGCAGGAACATCACTGAGAGCAAAAGTCACCATAACCCTTTAACCTGTGAAATCGTGTCCTTTCCAGAGCATTAGCAAGTCCTGCTTGACTCGCTCTGTAATTAATAAACCTTTTAATTCATCTTGTAGTGCATTTCTCCACCCAGGACCAGAAAATATGGAATACTGCTGGTTTGAGAAAAGCATCTTAAAAAAAGAAATAAATGGAGGGAAGACAGTGAGAGGAGGAAGGTGAGAAGCAACTGGAAAATATACGAGGATCCTGAGAGCCAGGCATTCAGACAAACATAACTTAAATGGTTCAACTATATATCACTGCAAATAGAGTTCTGACCAAAAATAATAATTACTTTATATATATATATGTATATATTGCTATGTCATTCAGTTCAGCTAAGAGGTTTGAGGTCCTCACGGGGTGGTCCTGCAGGCAGCACAGCCCCCAGCTCCCAGCACGTTAAGGCTTCTGCTTTGCTGCTTTGGAAGGGAAGGGCGCCGAGGCGAAGGGATCCGCGCCGGGCAGCTCCGTAGTCCTGGCAGACAGCGGGACGAGCGAGACAGAGCCCGCTATGGCCTGCCTGTTGGTCTGAGACACCACCTTGTAAGCAGCTATGGGCTTGGCCTCCAGCCCTGGCCCATCCTCGGGGCTGTAGTGCCGGGAATACTTGGACAGGGACTGCGGACGGAAGGGCTTGTTGGCCACGGAGCCCAGCGCGTCGCCCTGCTCCGGCAGCGCTGCCTTAGCCGGGCTGCTCTCCTGGGCCTCCACAGCTCTGACGGAGCAGGGGTGGAGGTTGCCTGGCTGAGCAAAGCCAGCAGAAGGATGTGGAGCTCTCGCCGAGGCCACGGAGCTGTGAGCTGCCGGGTCCAGGCCTGGGAACATCGGCTGAGCTCGGCCGTCGCCCCCTTGGCTCAGGAAAACAGGCGGTGAGAACGGCTCCTTGTGGGAAGTCAGCTCTTCCACGCTTTTCTTCTTAGTGAAAGGGGCTCTCAGAAACACATCTGCTTCCTCTGGATGCCGTAGAGCTGCGCTGCCCTTAGAGATAAAAGGAGCTTTGGTAAAGACATCCACTTCATCGGGGACCTTCCTGGAGCTTCGGAAAGGAGCCGTGGCAAACACATCGGGTTCGTTAAAAACCTCCCCGCTGTGCGACTGGAAGGCCGGGAACAGCGGCTCCCCTGCCCTGGCCTGGGACTGGGGATCCTCCTTGGAGGCCTCGTGCCTGGGCACAGGCTGCAGGAACCCTGGGCACGATTTGCACGTCTCCTCCTCCTCTTCCGAATCCATCAGTAAAGGCCTGGAGCCGCTGCAATCCAGAATATCTCCCTCGTGGTCTGTCCCCTCTCCTTCGCTGCTGTAGAAGGAGCTGTTGCTTGAAGGACCATCTCTGGCCAGGTACTCTGACTCTGAGTTGTGCTGCACTTTCACCTCCAGCATCTCGGGCTGACCCTTGTACAAGGCGAGTCCATCACTGCCAGGATCTCCCTTAGAGAGCTCGAGAGCTACGGCTGGGAAGCGGCCCGGATCCCTCTGCAGACCTACAAACACAAGAGAAGGGCGTTACTGAACCAGCTCAGCAATCCCAGCAAAGTACATTGCACAGGAATGTCACGCTGCTCAGATGGAAACCACCACCATGCATGGAAAATGGGCAGGAGAGGGAGGGCAAATCAATGAAAAAACAATGCCAGGGAAGGTGTTGGTGACACGGCCCAGGGACACCACAGGTACCACTGCTGAGAGGATGGGAGATGTCTGACACACGCATGGGCACACACAGCACCCTCAGCACCATCCCACCAGGTCTCTCCCACCCACCCCTGACAACAGCCACCAGCACAGAGTGTTTCCCTTCCCAACGCTGCTGCCCGAGGGAAGCTCCAGCAGACAGACAAGTTCTGTCCTTCCATCCTGCACTGCTGCTCTGCAAGCCCATCTATTGCTTGGCCTGGCCCCTCTTCCTGTGGGCCAGCCCACAGATACGTGGAATTGCTTGTGGAATACGTGGGGATGCCCCAAAACCTGCTAAAATAACAGGCCCATTTCAAAGACTGAAGGTCAGCTTACAGCTTTTAGTGAATCCTAAGTAGCAGCTATTTTAGTAGCAGCTTTCTTTTAAACCACTGCCAGACAAATGGTTTTTGAACACTCCATACCATGACTTCAAATCAAGGATCAGAGCTCCAATGACCTGGCTTGTTTCTGCATTGGCATAACAAGGCAGTGCAGGGAGAGGCTGTCCTGCCCTTCTCCAGCTCCAAGAGCCACCAGGAGGCTGGGTTGGCCTTAGGACTCACACAGACAAAACAGAAGATCTCTTACCTTCACAGAACTACTGGCAGCTTAGAAGTGTCATTGGACTCGTTAGCAAGAGGATAGGAGAAAATCACATGAAAACTAAAACAGTAGGAATTGCAGGAAGAACGAGGAGGGTGGGGAGGCTGGTTGGTACCCAGGGTCAGCAAGGCACCAACCAACACACCCTGCAGTGCCACAACCTCACCCAGGGAAAACTCTGCCCAGGTTAATTGTTCATGTTTACACACCCATCACAGGCACAAAACACCCCCTTCTCCATCACTGCTCACAAGTAAAGACACAGCAGCCGTTCATGAGGCATCAGAACCAGCATTTATTGGGAACTCTTCACCTGGGTACATCACACTGCTAAATAAAGACAGGTATGAGCACATTGGACCAGTTACTCCACCAAAATCCCCCTCTCTCCTGCAGCCTGTGCTGTCCACACTGGTTTTCCCTCAGGGGCCACTCTGGGATTCCAGGAGCAGCACAGCTCCCGGGAGGCTCCCACCCTGGCCAGGGGTCACTGGCACATTCTGAGACACAGCTGAGCCAGAGCAGGACCAGCTGCCACACCATGGAAAGGGCTCTGGATCCACACTGATCCAGAGGGAAAGGCATTCAGCATGGAGAGCAGGGTCAGGCAAGGACCCACTCTGCACAAGAACAGCACAGCTAGGTGGAATCTTCTAACTTGTCATGGGCCTGTACCCCATGACATTTGGGACAGGGTAAGAGAGGGAGGACAGCATCTGAACCCATCTGCTTAGCAGCACGCAGCTCTGATGTGGGGACCCTGCACAAGAAGCAGAATGCCCTGTTCTGGGAAAAATTCCTTTTTCTGATGTTGTCTCTGCCCATTCACGTGAGAAGGGCACCAAATGCTCAGCAGCAGTTTTCTCCTGCACACCACCAGTGTGTGTAATATTTGATTCCAGGATCAGATATACACACTAAAGAAGAATCCAAACTATACTCAGGCTCTTTTTCAAGAGGGAGAACCTTAAAAAAACACCTCAGATCACTCAGTACCCCTGGAACACACTCTGCAGGTATTCAGACAGCAACCTGAAAGAGCTTTACCCCAGGTGACAGCCCTGGCACCTGGAGTTTCCCCAGCTTCAAGGAAAACAGTGCCCTGGAGTGGCAGAGTACTGAAATAACCAAGAGGAAGACTAGAAAAGATTTACTCCCTATTAACAAGAGGCAGAGCAGTCACCACAATGGTGAGGATCTCACTTCTGGAGCAGAGCCCCAAAAAAAGGTGAGGGGAGACAGAGAAACTCCCGGAGTCTAAAGCTCCCCTTTCACCAGGAAACTCCTGATTTCATCAAGCCAGAATCAGGCAGGACTCAACATCCAGGAACAGGCAGCTAAAGATCAGCACAGTTACCAGTGAGCAGAATTACTAGTTTGGAATTTAAGGGGATCAAAGGCTTATCACTCCTTCATTCTTGCACTGTGCAGGTTTTCCTTGTACTTCAACTCCTAGAAGCAAACTGTTCCAGTTTCTAGAAGCAATCCCATTAAACAACAGTCCAGAACTACCCCCACCCAGCACTTCCAGCAAGGAGGAACAGCACAGCCCCAAAGGTCAGCGACACCTGTGGCACTGCACAATTGGCAGGATCAAGTGTTTGCTCAAAGCCACTCACAGTGGGAGACCTGGAGGCAGATCCAGAGCCTTCGGTTCCAGAGGATGAGCAATTTAATGCTGTAGTTCTGCCACACCTGCACAGCCACCTGCAGCTGGCAGGAGTTAAGCACACCAACCCACACCCCACGTTCCAGCAGCTCATGAACTGTCTGACCCCTGCACACCAGGAGCAGCCTCATCCTGGGAAATGTCCCCAGAACAAGCCCAGCCCCACAGCAGAGATGTCCCCAGAACAGGGACATCCCCAGAACAAGCCCAGCCCCAGAAGAGGGACATCCCCAGAACAGGGAGGTCCCCAGAACAAGCCCAGTCCCAGAACAGGGACATCCCCAGAACAAGCCCAGCCCCAGAAGAGGGACATCCCCAGAACAGGGAGGTCCCCAGAACAAGCCCAGTCCCAGAACAGGGACATCCCCAGAACAAGCCCAGCCCCAGAAGAGGGACATCCCCAGAACAGAGACATCCCCAGAACAGGGATGTCCCCAGAACAAGCCCAGCCCCTGAAGAGGGACATCCCCAGAACAGAGACATCCCCAGAACAGGGATGTCCCCAGAACAAGCCCAGTCCCAGAACAGGGACATCCCCAGAACAAGCCCAGCCCCAGAAGAGGGACATCCCCAGAACAGGGATGTCCCCAGAACAAGCCCAGTCCCAGAACAGGGACATCCCCAGAACAAGCCCAGCCCCAGAAGAGGGACATCCCCAGAACAGAGACATCCCCAGAACAGAGACATCCCCAGAACAGGGATGTCCCCAGAACAAGCCCAGCCAGCAGCCCCTCCTGGCTCCCCAGGGCCAGCCCAGTGAGTGAATTTTTAAACAAGGTGCTTTTGCACAGCTTTTAGGCCAAAGAACACCCTTACTGTTCCTTTACAAGAAGCTCCCTCTAAAAATGATTTTGCCCCACACAGGTTGGCCCAAGCTGCCCTGGCCTGTGATGAGTGGGCTGGAGGAGAATGCAGATCTGCCACAAAGCCAGGATTCTCCCACCCACTGTCCCAGCAGGTTGCACAGCACCTGAAGCCCTGGCCAAGGAGGTCCCAAGGGATCCTGAGATGGCCTGGACAGTCCAAAGCCAGGGAGCTGCACCTTCTGTTCTGGGACAGATGCTCCCAACACAGTGGACAGTGTCAGAAATGAGGTGGCTGACTGAACTCATCTGGTCAAAGATGAACAGGAGGTTTCCAAAGGCAGGGGCCCTTCCCAGCCTGAGCCCCTCAGAGTAAGCAAGAACCAACACCAAAATTCCAGCCATTCCTTTGAACCTCTGCCACCCAAACCCAGAGCTTGTTCCTGCACCCTAAGCACGACCCTGAGGTGAAGGGAAATTGCTCCACGTGCTGTGGTTGTGTTTGACTCTGCCAGGAGATCCACCAGAACAGTCACTGCCAGCTCCAGCCCCGAGGGCACTGCCATGGGCAGAGCAGAACAGCCCTGCTGGGGTGGCACTGAGCACCTGCTGAGCCCAGAGCCCTTCAGAGGGGACAGGAACACCTCCCCTGGCTCCAACCAAGCTACAGCACCGATTCTCGGCCCCCAGGGGACACCAAACGTGTCCCATGGGACACAGGGTGAAGTTCTCACACAAACTCCTCCCTTCTGAGCAGCACCAGCACCAACCAGAGCCGTGGGACACCCACAGTTTGTGGAGAGGTTAAAATGAATCCCCAATCTCCACTCATCTCTCAATTCCATTCGCTCTGCAAGCACAGGGTGAGGATTTTCTGATGAAAGAGGTCTAAGAACAGACGTCTCTAAATATCGGATTTCCACCCACACCCATGAACAGCTACTTGAAAAAGCAATAAAATAAACATTCACATCTGCTTATTTAATAGCATTATTAACAACCCAGTGCATTTGTCATTTTTTCCAGAACCCTTGAACAAGCGCCATTAGATTTAAAATCTTAAACATTCTTTAAAAG
Organism: Hypocryptadius cinnamomeus; assembly: GCA_013400635.1. Classification (NCBI taxonomy): domain Eukaryota; kingdom Metazoa; phylum Chordata; class Aves; order Passeriformes; family Zosteropidae; genus Hypocryptadius; species Hypocryptadius cinnamomeus. Next base: position 35,308 of record VYZP01000022.1, read on the forward strand.
TACTTTAATTCACAGAAATCTTTGTTTCTAATATACAGTAGATGGTTACTTTTTAAAATCCATTCTCTTTTCATATAATCTCAGTATCTGACTATACAATAACTTTCTATCTATAGCGTCTTCATGTTTTCCAGTCCAGCTCGCCTGTGCTTTAGGAATATAAAACAAAAAAATAATAAAGTTCTATCCACAATTTTACTAAGGTCATTTCCATAGTTCTCATGTAAAGCTTCTCCTGGAAAGTGCAGTATACACATGTAATGATACAACACACGTAAGCAATACTTTTATTAGTAAGTGTAGGTTTTAAAAGAAGAGTAATGTAGAGACACAACCGATGGGAGCTCTATGTACAGAATTTGTTAAACTAAGTGTTGGGCTGGGGAGGAGATGGAGAGAGGAGAGGAGAAGTCACAAACTTGGGGTTCTTCCCTTCCCAGCGAGGTCAGCACAGACACGTTCAGTCGCTCGCACTTTCGCACGTGGGAACTGCACTGGTACTAATACAGCTACAAACACAAACACGGGGAGCAGGAAGCTGGGGAGAATTCCACTACAGAGGAAGAGTCCTTCTGCTCAGAGAGGGCTTTCAAACACGAGATAGAAATTCCAGGCTTCGTGGTAAGCCAAGGAGAACGAGCTGAGCGGATCCAGCTACGGACAAACCAAGCGAGTGGGGGAAGGAAAAGGGAGAACCCACCGAGTTGTAGCAGCACTGATTTCAAACCACCTGAACCGAGGGCATGCGTGGTCACAGAGACTGGGGTGGAGAAAGGCCCACAGGAATCTTTGTCTACTGAAACAATGGCTCCATACTGAACTGGGGTGCACTATAGCAGTTACAAGAGAAAATGGAGAACCCAGAACAGATACCAGATGCTTGACTAAAACCAGGATTAAAAATAGACAAACAGCCGTAGGACAATTTGTTTCATACACCATTTACAGTAGGTTGAGGGGATTTTCTTTTTTTCCAGTCAAACACAGAAAAGAAGTCACAGAAAATACATCTGCTGCTGCCACAGCGCCCTTTTCACCCCAAAAAAGGTCAGTGAAACACTAGTCACAGCCATACTCACATGGATTTGGTTCAAAACCTTGTCACGCTTCACCTAGGGTCATTTCTGCAGCTTTAACAATATGCTTTTTTCTTTTTCCTTTTCTCTTTTTTTTCCTTTTCTCTGTTTTCCCTCCCCCAGGAAGCGCAGTTTGCTCCCAGCAGGATTGTCAAACAGCAAACCATGAGCTGGGGGCAGCTGGGAAACTCTTCATGTGCACCATCACCAGAGTATGGCCGGGAGGAACTCGGGGCTTCCTCCTCCTCTGAAGCAATTCAGAGCCACCAGCTCTCCTACCCTGGGTGCTGCAGCTGAGGGATGTCCCTGCCACTGTCCCCTGGCCCCTGCTCCTGCCCAGTGGGGGAACAGAACCAGAACCAGAGCCCAAAGCAAAGGTGGGGCCGCGCCGCTCACGCCCTGCTCCAGGGACAGGAGGCTGGGGCAGGGTCCCAGAGCAGCCCCAGCTCCCTGAGCAGGGCCAGGGGGCCTCTCCAGGGTGCTCCCCTGGACACAGCCATGGGACAGGGCAGAGGAACCCCCAGGGCTCTACCAGCCTGAGAGAGACCAGGCTGCCTGGAGAACTGAGCCAGAACCTCCCCCCAGGGCACAGCAAGACAAGGAGAGAGGTGGGTGACTGTCTCCTGTTGGCAGATTTTTCTCTTAATTAAAGGAGAAAAAAGGAGAGAAAAAAAAAAAAGCCCCAAAGAAGCACAAGGAAGGAAACTCTTCTGGCAAGGAAACCGGAGGTGTGGGTACGTTACAGAAACTGCGTCTGCTACTGTGTCACTGCTACAGGTCTATGAGCTGATCCACCAGCAGCAGAGACCTGGCTATGTTGGGAAGACTGGACTCAGAGCTTCCACTGTTGTTTCTAGAATGCCCACCTGAAAGTGTGAGAGATAGGAATTCAGTATTGAACAGGACACACACACGCACGACAAGTTTCAGAAGTTCAAGATCAAGAAAGAAAGAAAAAAGTCAAAGCAAACCAGAGAATTTGCTCAAGCTCTTCTCATTATCTGTATCATCACAGCAATGAATCCCCTGCTTGCTGTTCACCCTCTCCCCCCAAACCAAACCAGCACAGCAGCCAGCAAATCCCTACAAAGCCATTCTTTCCACAAAGTTTATCCAGAACCCTGTCCTTACTAAGGGATCTCTATAACAAACTCAAGGACTCCCACAGCCCACAGAAAGGACAGGTCAGAATTTTAAATCTTGAAATCTATTTTAGGAGCACCTTTGGGTGCTTTGAGCTGCTTCCAGGAGAACTGGGCTATTGTGGGACTGGGACTTGGATCCCAAAGGAGAGACCCACAGAATGGTTTGGGCTGGAAAGGACCTTAAAGTCCATCTGGTTCCAACCCCCCGGGGGGGCCTATCTTGGCCCAGCCTTGGGAGAAATCCCTGACTTCCAGAGGAGTTTGTAATGCCTGAACTGTTCCTAACAAGTGTCAGCCTCTGAAAGCCAAGCCTAGTGCAGAGCAGGGTTCAGCACATTCCTGCTGAGACCAAAAATGGGACTTAGGGAAGCCAAAAGGTTCTGTCACCAAACTGAAAAAAAAAAAAAAAAAAGAAAAGGCAAAAAATCCTTTTTAAAAAACCCAAAAAACACACAAAAAATTCCTGGATTTGTCTTTACACCTCTCCAAGTACATCAAAGCTGTAATCACCAAATCCTTTCAGTGGGGTGACTGCAGAGAGGGGACCCAGCTCACTGATCCTTCCCTGGCCAGGAGTGAAGCCCTGCCTGCTGCTGTCCCTGAAGAGCTGAAAACCACAGCTCAGCTGCTGCTGTTAACCCAACAGTGCTCTGGCTCCTGCTGGCAGAGACCTCCCCAAGGGCATCTGGGGCCAGGATGCTGAAGTGAGCAGCTGCCCCCTCACTGCCCTACAGGCTCTGCCTGCCCAGAGCTCCTCTAGGAGGTGGGACAGGGACCAGACTTCACAGATTGGAACCAGTCACACGTGCTGCAGCACCACTGCCCAAAACTAATTTATACATCCACTGTTTGCCTTTTTTCCTTCCCTTTTTCACTCCCACATCCTGGCTTACCTTGTGAATTTTTGGATATCAACACTGGAATTGGGTCAAACTCATCTTCTGTCACTTTTTCAGAGCCCTCAGGAGCATCAAAGCCTGATATCAGGTTAGTATCTTCTGCAGCATAGAAGAGAAATAAGGGTAAAGAAGCAAAGACAGCAGAGAGGCTGGTTAGAATTGCCAGGAAGTGTTAGAACATCTTAATGTTTTCAGAGACAGCGTTTAGAAGCAGGAGTTTTATTTAAAAGGTGAAATGAAGTTGGTAAGTCTGGGCAGGAAAGAAGAGAGGCAATGATATACAGAAGCGGAGGGGATCAAACCAAACCAAGCAAGACCCAGAACAAAACCTGACCAGTCTGAAGGCTCAGCTGGACAGCTGCAAGCCGTGGCAGAGGCCTGGGTAAGCTCCCAAGGACTGAAGGTGTTCTTGGTCATGAGCATGGTGTGAGAGCTCAGGCTGGCTCTCATGCACAGGGAGAGGAAAAGGGCTGGGGGAAAAAAACAAACCACAGAAGAAATTCCAGTCATCTACATGAGACAAACCCCTGAGCTTTCACCCTCAGCAATAAAACAAGAAGGGCAACATGAAGTCGGATTTCCAAGGAGTTTACCTGCCTGCAGAGTGCTGTGAGAGGTTTTCTAGAGGCCCCTAGGGCAGTTCTGGGAGATAATTCCACTGATTTCAAACCACATCAGCTGCAGTTCAACACGTGGGAGAGGCACTTTCAACCATCTCCAGAGATGAGATGATTTATCCACCTCATCAGGCAATTATGTCTTTTCAGAGCCTCTCACACTCCCTGGGCATCACTACTTGTTCCTTCAGACACCTCAAATACCCTCCCAAGTCAGCTCCTCAGCTCCTGTATGAAATGTTTCTGAAAGCCCAGCAAGGACCCATCAACTCAACAGTTTTCATGAACAGAACATTCCTGTCTGACTCCTGCTGGGAATAAAAGATTTCCACCTAAAGCTGACCAAGACTGAACAGGTTTGGGGGGAGGTGAGGCAAGAAAGCACTTGTGGAACTGCTCTGTGCTCTGGGGGATCAGACCCAGGGAAAACAACCCCAAAATGCTGCAGGAGAGCAGGGCAAGTGTCACACACACACAGGTCCATCTGAACAGGAACTGTCACTGTCACCTCTCTGTCCCCAGTTATTTATTTGTGCCTCTTCCACCACTCTGGGAGCTCCTGCCAGGATCCCACTGCCATGGCATTTCTGCCAGGATCCCACTGCCATGGCATTTCTGCCAGGATCCCACTGCCATGGCATTTCTGCCAGGATCCCACTGCCATGGCATTTCTGCCAGGATCCCACTGCCATGGCATTTCTGCCCCCAGCTCCAGAGGCTGCTGCAGGAGCTGTGGCCACCCCTGAGGACAGGGATAGGCTGGCCAATGTCACAGAGCCCCTCCAAAGCTCTGCAGCTCAGCTCAGTGACTTGTGCCACCCCAAGCAGAAACATCCTGAGTTCTGCAAATGCAGATTCAGGGACCCTGAAGGCTCAGCACAATTCCAGGGCCAGCAAAGGACAAGGAAAGGCTGCAGAGGCAGGGCTGAAGGATCAGCCTCAGAGCCCAGACCCCACTGATAAAGGCTCAGAGCAGGGCTGCTTTTCCATGATCCCACTGATAAAGGCTCAGAGCAGGGCTGCTTTTCCATGATCCCAATGATAAAGGGTCAGAGCAGGGCTGCTTTTCCATGATCCCAATGATAAAGGGTCAGAGCAGGGCTGCTTTTCCATGATCCCACTGATAAAGGGTCAGAGCAGGGCTGCTTTTCCATGATCCCACTGATAAAGGCTCAGAGCAGGGCTGCTTTTCCATGATCCCAATGATAAAGGCTCAGAGCAGGGCTGCTTTTCCATGATCCCACTGATAAAGGGTCAGAGCAGGGCTGCTTTTTCATGATCCCAATGACAAAGGGTCAGAGCAGGGCTGCTTTTCCAGCCCTCCTGGTCCCACTGGTGCCAGGAGACTGCAGCTCCACGGGCTGATGACACCCAGGGACAGCAGCACCTGTCCCAAGGGTGTTTCAGATCATTACCAGCACCAGGACTGGATAAACTAAGCAAAAAATAAAGAGTGAGACTGATGTTCAGTTAATAACCACAGCCAGAGCTAAAAGTGAGGTTTGAAAAGAAGGCATCAATGAGTTCTGGAAGATTTCAGCACCTTGCCCCAGCCCCTGCTAACAGAGTCTCACCTTCCTCAGCACACGTGAGCCTTTCCCATCCCAGAGGGAACAGCAGCACAGCCCTGGGAGAGCCATGCAGTAAATTCATTTTCTCACTAAGCCACAGCAGCACAGCTGGGCCTTGCTGTGCCCCAGGATGGAGCAGTAAGTGCTCCACACACACTGCAGTGCAAAGTGAAGTGGCACAGGGGTGGATCACAGCTCTGAGCAATTAGAATGACTGCCTGTTTAACCCAAAAGCTCTGTGGAAAGCACAAACTCATTCTGAAGTGCCATCAAGTGTAAAAATTGATTCCAGGCTGTTTTTGCAGCAATTCCTCCGAGGCCAGAACATTTCTGTGGCTATAGGGACACTCAGCAAGTGAGCAAAGCACCCCCCAGCTCTGAGGGGCACCCAGGAATCAGCTCTGCTGCTCTGGGCCTCTCTTTCGGGGTAATAAATAGCCCAGGAGCCCTGGCCTTCCCCCTTAGGCTCTCATTTGTGTTTGCTGTGACACCACAGCTGGACTGAAGAACTTCTCCAGGTAAGGTCAACGTTCTCTAGGGCTGGAAGAGCTCATCTGCCTGGGAAGCTAACTCCAACAAACCACAAAAAATTCATTTTGTTCCAAAACCTTGTGGCAGATGACTGTCAGCCCTTCTGGAAAAGGGAAAAACCACCAGTCCCAAATGCCACGTGGAAAAAGCAAACCCAGGATGCACTCACTGAGGAAGGGCTGCACACAGAGCCCACCCTTCCTGCCTGCTGGATCCCACCCCATGCAAAACAACACCACCTGGGACAAACTCTGTCTTTACAGTCAAGCTGAATAATTGGGGTTTTTTTCTCCCTTAGTACATCAGTGCACATTCCAAGTTTGAGCAGCTTGGGAAGAAAGCAGAGCAGTGGCTTGGGGACAATAAAACACCAGAACAGGTCAGAGCATCTGTGTCTGTAAAACAGGAGGGCCAAGGCTGAGAACAGAGGGTCAGTTTACCTTTGTGAGGCTGAGCTGTGAAAGCTACAGGAGCAAACTCATCCAGGAGGTCAGCAGCAGGGTTAGAGAGCAGAGAACAGTCAAGCAGAGAGTCTTCCCCAGTGAGAGAGTCTGGATCCAGGTGAGCATCCCAGGGTGGCATTGGACAGGACACAAACAGTGTTAAGCTCTCGTTGCCACATCCCCCTCACCCACAGGCAGGGTGGGAGCACAGCTCTGGTGCAAAGCCAGCACAGAAACTGCCTCTGCTTGTGATGGAGGAGATCCCACTGCTCTCAGTGAGGGCACAGAGCCCCAGCACCTCCAGCAGGGCTTTCTGTCCCTCTGAAGCTGAGCAAAGGAATCCCACAGAGCCAGGTGAAGGGGGCAGCTCTGCAGAGAGAGGAGCTGCAAGCCCAGGGTACCCCCAGCAGACTCCTCTGAGAAGAGCTCGAATCCATCTGCTGTGGGAAGTGGCCCAACCAAGGCTGCACAAGGAGAAAGGGCCAGGAGCTGCTTTGTGACCCCCTGGAACAAATCAGGGACTGCTCCTGAGCTCTAAACCATTTCATGGAGCAATGCACCAGCACCTACAGGTCTGGGAGGGTGGGCTCAGGGAACACTACCACAGACCCACAGAATCTCCTGAGTGGGAAGGGACCCACAGGGATCAGAGCCCAGCTCCTGGCCCTGCACAGACACCCCAAAACCCCACCCTGGGCATCCCTGGGAGCTGTGTCCAAAGGCTCCTGGAGCCCTGGCAGCCTCGGGGCTGTGCCCATTCCCTGGGAGCCTGGGCAGTGCCAGCACCCTCTGGGGGAAGAACCTTCTCCAGTCCCCCTAAGGAGAGGAGGAAGCCCAGAGCAGCCCCTGTGGGAGCAGCCAGAGCTCCCTGGTGCTCTGAGCCCCCAGCCCCAGTGCCTCACCAACCTGTTCTGTTGGAGGCCACGGACTCGCTCTGGGACACGAGGCGCTGGGCCAGCGGGGCCTCCAGCCCCGGGATCAGGCTCTCCACAGCCACGGCAGCTTTGCCTTTCCACGGGGCACAGGAGAAGCCAGAGGTTAGTTTGCAAGGAAAAGCAGAAGAAGGAAGCTGAGGCAGGAGTTGTCTGAATCCTTTACTGACCCTGTAGTGCGTGTCAGCTCAAGGGTTTGGTTGGTTTTGAACCCTGGTTTCAGCTTTTGTTTCTTTTGATTTGTACAAGCCCAATTTGAAATACCCAGAGAGTGGAACAGCAGGTTGCTAACACCTGCCCTGCAGCTGAACAGGAAGGAAATATCCACAAGACCCTTGTCCAGCAAAAGGAAAGCAGTGATCACTGGAGTCCCCTTGCATTCAGAGTAACTGATCATTAAAATTCAGACAACTGCCAGAAACTGCCAAGGTAGAGGAAGTTTTACTGTTACAGGGAGTCATGTCCTTGCTTTCTGTCAGAGCCACAGGTCACACCCAGCTGGGACCCCACCCCACAGCAGCAGCTGATGGCAACAACCTGCAGCCTGCACTCACTGCCTGCAGTGCACCTGGCAGCAAAACACAATTCTGCAGCACCCCAGAACCCTGACCTGCCTGGAGCCTGCTGCAGCCCACGCTCATTCCCAGGGCTCCCCAGCTCCAGGGAATCCTCCCCTTCCTCCTCAGCCTGCTGAGGGCCAGCTCAGTGCCTGGGCCACGGGCAAACACCAACTCTCGACCACAAATAAAGGTATTTTTGCCATCCTCTTCCATCAGCAATTACCTTTCTCCTCCCAAGAGAACACCCAAGGGCCAGCAGTGCCACTGCCAGAGCAGAGCAGCCACCAACCCCCCCCTGCTCAGTGCCCACCCCACGGGGAAAAGGCAGCTCAGCCTCAGCACCATCCAGGGGCTGCTCTGGGAGCCAGGGGGAGCATGCAGGGGGCACAGGGGGG
>VYZP01000023.1:0-35204 GCA_013400635.1 Hypocryptadius cinnamomeus
GGTTTATGGTGGAACATTGCTCGTGGTATTTCCATACCAGCTGAAAAGTTACACAGGGGTTTTTTCATGACTGGGCTCTTGGTGGTCAGGGTGGGGGAAAGAGGTATATTAGTCCTTCCAGCCATTGCACAGGATGACTGTATGGGAGAGCCGTGGAGCATGACTGACGGCGGGGACAGAGGCGTCCTGGTCATGTGGATAGGACTGGAGTTGGGCGCTCCATGAAAACTGGGATTGTTCCTCGTGAAGACGTCGGGGCTCCCGAGCGGGTCAGTCCTGGGGGAGATGGAGCCGTCCCCGTAGATCTGCGAGCCCGAGGACGCCGGGCTGGGCATCCCCCCGTGACTGCCGCGGTACGGAGACTTCTGCCCCAGTTCATTGCTCCCCAATCTCTGCCTGGGATAGGCAGGATGGAGCTCTGCTTGCTGGCTTCCAGCCATTTCTTGCACATAAAGCCTACCCATGGCATTAGATGCCCCCATCATCAACTTGAAAGGAGTCTTACATTCCGGCATCACAGAATTTGTAATTCCTTCATGTGATTTATTCCTCATCGACCTTGGAGTTGCTGCTCGAGTGGGAACTACTGGCGTTGCGCCTGGCATGGGAAACACACAACAATTACTACCGGTTGCAAATCCAGTGTCCCAGGGCAAAACTGCTGAGGGTGAAAACATTCCCAAAAGCTCAGGGAGCCTTTGGCTAAACTTCTGCTTCAGCAGAAATGAACCCTCAATCACTGAGCTGGAACGGTGCCCGTCCCCAACTACACAGCTGTAATTCCACATCCCATAGAAATATGGACCATTTGAAACCTTTTTCCTTGCCTTTTGCCTTTTCCAAGCACCCCCTCCAGCCTCCTGCATCTCCAGCATCCCCCCTCTGGCAGGAGGAGCGGGATGGCTGTGGCAGGGAAAAGGAGCCTCTGGCACCATCTATTGAGGACAGGAGGAACAAAGCCCGTCCAGGATTGAGACTCAATTCCCACAGAAAAAGGTCCTGTCCCAAATGCTGTCCCTGATGAGGCATCCTGAATGCTTTCTGTTTGTTCTCAGGATAAAAGCCTTGGGGATATTTGCATGTGATGGAAAAATTCCCTGTAAATCTCACTTTTGAGGCTACACCTTCCAACAAACACAAGACCACTTTCCATCTTTATTTAAAGAGATTTTTTTCCCCAATGTTTTACTTCCAGACTAGAAGCACAAGCAGCTCCAAGTCTGGGGGACTTTCTGCCAGTTTTGCAGCTCTGGGAATTTGCAATTCGGCTTGCAGTGCTTGGCATGCAGCCTCTGGATGTGCAAAATTCAACTGGAATTGGGAGCTAAAAATTCTGTGTTCAAATGAACTCAGAGGTGCCTTGAAATTCCTCTACTCATCTTTCCTTCAGCCTGGTCAGACAGCACTGACAATCCTGCCTTCATCCTATTTGCTCCAACGTGAGAGAAACAAACATTTCCCCTGTCCCAAAACACAACCAAAGTCTCATTTAGGGCATAAAACTAAAGGCTGAACTGCAAAATAATATAATTATGAGAGGCCTCACCTTGAGTGCTGGAAATAAGCAAATGGTCAGATATAAATGTGCAAAAGTTTTGCTTACAGGGCGATTTATTGGGCAATTTTCTTCTTTGCTTATGCACAAAATTCTGACGGACACAGAAAGTAAGAGCATGGAAATATATAAATTACCTCCTTCATTTTGCTAATTTTTTGAAAACAGGAATGTAATTTAAGTACAACTCATTGAAAAAATTAAGCAGGGAAATGCACAGAAACTTGGGAAATTCCACTGTTACTTAAAAACTAAATTACATTGAAAAAGATTTTCAAGAAAGGTTTTAAATCCTAAATTTCAATGTGAAAAGCAGGGGCACATCAGTACTATGAACAGCATGGGTATCTTCGCACTGGCACTTCTCTAAAATGTATTATTTCTTGGTTTTTTTGTATTTTTTTTAGGAATAGCAGCTGGCCAGGTGCTCTCACAGCAATGAGGGGTGCACAGAGCTCAGGCTTTTTCCCAGGAGCTGCAACCCCAGAGCACAGAAATATAAACTCAGCCCCTTCCCTCCTTTGTCCTGCCCACTGGGATTTGTAACTCTCTTCAGAACCAGTTCTTGTGATCCTTACAAAGTCCCTAATTTTGGGTGAATTTCTGGGTTTGGAGCTGTTTCAGTGCTAACTTTGCTTTCACTCCAAGCCTCAGGGAGCCCCCCTGGTTTTACAACCTTTGTTTGGAGAGTACCTGTCAACTTCAGCCACCAACAAATTTCCTCACTTTTTTTATTGATGGGAATAATTAAAATGCTAATCCAGGTTGGTGGCCAAAAATAATCCTTGAGAAATGACAGTGGAGATCTCCTCTTGCTGTCTATTCTCTTTTACAATACAATTTCCCATTTAGCCAAGTCCTTAGCCACATCCTAATCCCTTCATAATCACTTTATTCTGCTCCTCTAATTTCCCATGTGACAGAATATCAGACATATTACTACAGTTCCCAAAGATGAGAGCTAATGTATTTTCTTTGTCTAGAACAATCTGATATCTTTTCCAAGAAAATCATGCTCTTAGTCTGGGCTGACCTGCTTTTAGACTCATTTTCTATCTACCTCCATCTCTGCCTACTCCCTTTATTTATTCCTTCAATCTGCTTATTTTTGCACTCGTAGTCAGACTTTCGGGGTGGTTTTGCACAGTAATTATGTGTATAAAAATCAGATTATTACATGATTCTGCATGATTTCATTTTACTCACTTGTTCCACCACCAGGACTAGTTAGAACCAGTGAAGGATGTGGTGCTTCCATGCTTTTATGAAGTGTAGCCACAGCAATAATTTTCCTTTTGTGAATGCATAGTTTGGTGACATCTTCGTCCGCTTTAACATCTTCAGCAGTTCTCTGCTTCACAGCAGCTCCAGGATCAAAATTAAAGACCTGGCAGTGAAAATTCCAGCGTTTAACAGAATGACTACAGGCAGCAAAGTCACCAAATTCACATAAATTAGGAATTTTATATGGAGTATAGAGGAATTCTCCTCTGTTCCTGACTGCTCCTATACTGCCCGAGGGATTCCTTGACAGGATGTTCAGAAACAACAAATAAAAAATGAATATATTTACAATAACTGAGCCAGATCCTCTGCAAGAGGGGCTAAACCAGAGGGGAGCTGAATTTTATATTTTAAGGTCTAACTTTGGGTGGACACCACTTACTTTAGAGATGATCTGAACAGAGTTTGAGTCACCAGCATGGGTAGCCCATAAATATGATTCCACCTAGATCCAAAAGGATGCTGTGCTTTACCTTGGGAAGAACAAGAGGACATTCTAGGCCACACTTGCACGTTCCATCAGTCAGCAAGTAAGTCTTCACCTGCTCCAAGCAGGATAATAAAGACCCACTGGGACTGCAAAGGAACAGAAATGATGAATACGAGCTCTTGGATAGGTCAGGACTTGTATCTGCTCAAAAGGACAGTGGGTAAAATCACATTTAATTTTTTTTTCTCATAGTACTTCTTGCTTTTATTCAAGAATTGAGATAACACTTACAAAAAGAAAAACCCAAACGTATTTTAAAAGAAACAAAACTGTTGCAGCTGGGTCTCTTTGTTGCACAACGTTTGGTTTCATTCAGCTAAAATTTTGACCTTCTCACTGAGAGTAAGAAATATTACAGCAAGGAGCCAGGCCAGCCAGCTCCTGATAAACTGCACTTGGATTTCTCCAACTCCCACCAGAAAATCATTATCTCCACTTCCCAAAATAGGGCACTGGGAACTCTGTTATGGCAAAATCACTAATTCATAATATGAAAAAAAAACCTTCTCGTGTCCCCAGCCTGTAACTTGCAGATTGCTCTTTAATGCTGGGCCAGCTGAACTGTTTATCCTGAATAAAACACTGGTTATTAATGGCAGCTGTAAATAGCCCTAATTCAAACAAAAACAGCTCAAGTGGAGTAGTTTGGATCACGAAAACACTCCTGACTCAAAATTCCAAGCTGTGACGAACTTTGGTACTTAGAATCCAACACATAAACACCTCATCCTGCACGAGTCACATCTAAAGCAACATCTGCAAGTGACATTTAAAGTTCTGCTGACAGTTTAAATAAGTCATTTCTTTGCCAGGCATGCCCTGAAATAGTTATTTTTGGGAGAAGTGCTCAGGTTGAATCTGTGCAGCAGTGACAGTTTGGAAGGTGAGGAAGATGAAAGAGCAATCTAAAAATAAAGGTCCAGGTCTGGTGACTGGCCAGGAGTCAAACCTTCCCTGTCTGAAATCCTTGGGGGGCAGGGGGAAACTGCTCTGTGCTTTTATTTATTTTCATTAAAGCAGGATCCTGGCTGATCCCTTTGGATGCTCCCACTTGTCCTGATCATGCCCAGCCCAAACTCCACACGGGAGGATGTAACAGCTTCCCAAGGGAGGACCCCAGACTGACATTTGCTCTGGACCATCCCATCTACACCCAAAATCTCTCCAGACACTTCCTGTGATCCTTAATATCCTGTTGAAAGGCATTTCTGGGAAATGCTCTGCAGTGAGGATGCTGTTTTATTTGCATTGGCTAAAAAAGGCTATTTTTCCTGGGATATTTTTAGAAAAAAGTGATTTTAAATAACCTTGGTGTGCTGCTTGCCTGGGCACACACAGCCAGTGCAGGCTCCAGGAGATGCTGGAGTAAAAAGGAGTGTGCTGACAATCAGGGAGTGGGAAGGAAGGTCAATCCACTGACTCTGTGGGATGTGGGACCCAGCATTCTTACTGCACACACAGGCAGGGCTATTAGTTCACAAAATCCGACTGAATTTTAAAAAGGGCCCTTTTTTCCCTGTTTCTGCCTTGATCCTGGGCACAGCTGTAACTGCAAAGTCTCTTGTGTGTGCACAAAGATATTGACACTTCTGTGGATAACCCACAGCTTGCATTGTAAGAAACTGCCACAAAATCATGGAATTCAGACTGCTTTGGGTTGGGAGGGAGCTGAAGCTCAGCTGATTCCAGCCCTTCCATGGGCAGGGACACCTTCCACTACCCCAGCCTGGCCCTGGACATTTCCAGGGATGATTTAGGCCCCACTTAGCAGCTCTGTTTTGCTAAGAAAAGCCCTGAGAGTCAACTCAGTGCTTCTACCAGGTAATGAAAACCAGTTAATGAATGGATTTAATCTTGATTTAATCCAAAGCAACTGCTGACAGCTGACAGGAAAGCATCTGTGCTTTCCAAGGAGGCACAAACAGAGAGTCTTTATTCAGCTGGGATCATCTATTCCACTTGAATCATGTCAGATCTTAATATATCCACTAATTTTTCCCTGGGATAGCTGTGGAGTCAATATTGTTTGACCTTTCCTTGCCTCCAGGAATGCTGTGCATGCTGGCAGGGCAGAGAGGAGGTTGTGGAAACTCAATCCTGGGGGATCCAGCTGCCCTCAGAGCCCTGTGGATGCTCCATGGCAGGCAGGAGATTGGATTATTGCACTTCCACCTTTCCAACCAACACGTCCTGCTCTGGGCCTTGCACCACACAGGAGTGTAAAATACTTTCATTCATCAGAACCACCCAGAGAAGGTGACCAGAAAATTCACCAAGGAATAAAAAAATACATTGGAAAACTTGGGAAGAGGGCAGGAATGAGCTTTCCCAAAGCTGTTGTGTAAAACAGCTGGGGGAAATGAATACAAAAGCTGAGTGGGATCATCAGGTAAATAAAAGTACCAGAAAATTCACCAAGGAATAAAAATATATATTGGAAAACTTGGGAAGAGGGCAGGAATGACGTGGGCTTCCCCAAAGCTGTTGTGTAAAACTTTTTAGGGCTGTGGAAAAACAAATTCAAAAGCTGAGTGGGGTCATCAGGTACATAAACTACCAGAAAATTCACTATTCAGAAAATTGTAAGAAACTGCCATAAAATCATGGAATTCAAAGAATAAAAAAATACATTGAAAAACTTGGGAAGAGGGCAGGAATAATATTTGCTTCCTCAAAGCTGTTGTGTAAAACTTTTTAGGGCTGTGGAAAATGAAGTTCACAAGCTGAGTGTGATCATCAGGTACATAAAACTACCAGAAAAATCACCAAAGAATAAAAAAATACATTGGAAAACTTGGGAAGAGGGCAGGAATAACATGAGCTTCCCCAAAGCTGTTGTGTAAAACTTCTTAGGGCTGGGGGAAATGAAGTGTAAAAGCTGGTGGGATCATCAGGCACATGAAAATACCAAAGCATTATTTTCCTGATGTCTGGATATAGAGATTATTGGGGAAAAAGCCCCTAATGCATAATTTTTCCTTTCCCATTGATCTGTAAGTGAGGCAGAGGCCCAGGGAATTCGAGCTGTAATGAGAAATACAAGGGCAGGGTGGTTTCTCTGCCATGGGTGTCACTGACATGGGCTGGGGTTGATTCTGCTCATGGAGAACACAAACAAGAAATCCTGCAATGCATCTGATCCTTCATGGTAGTTCAGTGTTAAATTGGAGTGTGCTCTGGCTCGTTAAAGAGTTTTGTATTGGTAATACACAAAATGTTGGGAGAAGTGGTTATTTTAATCACAGAACAGTAGAAGAAATTTAAGCAAATAACTGAGTGATAATCACAAATTTGTGTGATGCAAACCCAATGTCCCCATATTTTATAAAGCTAACTTTGATCTTTTTTCCAATAACATTTAATTTAGGCTCTCTTTGTCGAAGCACATTTATTTCATAGCAATTTCAATGCATTTCTTTCTGACCATTCCAGGGCGAAGCAAAAAAAAATCCAATAAGCTAAGAAAATAAACAAATAAAGTACCTAAAACTTTGGATTTGGGTTTATGTTCTTGGGTTTTTTCCCCACATGAGAAATGTGAGGGATGCATAAAAGCTGAAGAACGTCAGTGATAGTGAACACATTCCAGAAATGGAACATAAAGACAGAACCCTCACAGGTACAAAAAATGGGTTTGGAGCTATTGAGTGGTCACATGACTTTTGGAGAACATCAGTGACAGTGAACACAGAACCTCCATGGGCATAAAAGATGGGTCTGGAGCTACTGAGTGGTCACATAACTTAAATTTACTCGGAAAAGAATGACAAAATCATGGAATGGTTTGGGTTGGAAGGGATCTAAAGCTCATCCAGTTCCAACCCCTGCCCAGGGACACCTCCCACTGTCCCAGGCTGCTCCAAGCCCCAGTGTCCAACCCGGCCTTGGGCACTTCCAGGGATCCAAGGACAGCCACAGCTGCTCTGGGAATCCCAGCCCAGCCCCTCCCCACCCTTCCAGGCAGGAATTCCTTCCCAAAATCCCACCTAAATCTCCCCTCCTTCAGCTTCCGAGACGATCTTGCACTTGAGGAACAACTCCTTGAAGTTTTTGAGCAGGAGGAAGGAGCCAGTCAGGCATTTCCTGCACATTCTGGCCAAACTGCACCACACACCAGCCCAGCCCCTGAGGTGACCTTACCTGATGTAGAGAACTCCACTTTGGTCCACCCTCCGCTGCCAACCAACGGGAACTTGCACTGCTGGTGGCCCTCCATCCGTGTCCCCTCCGTCACACTCCTTCCCACCATTCATTTTCCTGTTTCTGGTTATGAGTCTTCAGAGATATCAACAGTAAGGTGATATCCTTTTACTACATGTCATCCTGGCCTCCCAAAGCAGGCCCTGCAGCACAGCTTCCCCCAAATCCTACAAAGTGCATCGGGAGGCTCCAGCTCAGTTTGAAACCAAGTCCTTAAAAGTGGCCATTTTGGTTAATGAGTCACTTTCCCATTATAATCCACATTAAATATGCAATGTTTAACTCCTTATATATTCATAAGGATGAACTATATAGATAAAAATTAGTGCTTCCAACTTGGGAAAATCATAATTCACCAATCCTTTGTTACCTGTCAGAAAGGAGAATGGGGAAAAGGAGAATTTCTAGTTCAACAGCATGATGGCTCCAAGCTTGATGACTGTCTAAGATAACTTGTGTTTTGTGAAAGCTCGTCTCATTTTTATAAATATGAGTCAGATCCAATACCTCCAGGTATTACACCCTTTATATGCCACATTCTTTTTGTTTTCTTTTTATCTTCTGGTCATGATCCAAGTTGTCTTCTTGAGGTTCTTTGCTGACTCCTTGGCTCCAACCAAACAGCCTGAAAGATACAGATGTGGGAAACACGTGAGCCATCCTCTCCAGCCTTTCAGCCCAGTGCAGTAACTCAGGGAGATGTTTACAGCTGCAGCCATTTCCAGAGCTTCAAATCAAAGTTTTAAATGTCAATGGAACCATCAAAACAAGGCTCAGAGCAAACAGAATCCTGCCAGCACTTTCTATTTATATGTGGATGTAATTGAGCTACATCTTAAAAGCTACAAGAGTGCAAGTGCTGTTAAATAGTTGATGTGGAGTTTGGGTGAATTAAGGGATGCATCTTTTCACTGAATATTTTCACATATGCTTCTGTTCAGAACTATCAGCAGATGACTAAATTAATGCCCTTTAAAAATTGTTTAGAAAACTGAATGAATTTCATGTGAAGGAAGCTGCTTCTAGGCTTTGGTAATATCCATAAAAATGCAAACCTCCTGCATATCGATTGAATTAAAATAATCATCCCACCAAAAAATTGGGTAATAAAAAGGGAAAAGCCAGCAGCAGTGACTGATCTCTGAATACCTTTGAAACAACCTGAATATCCTCAGGAAAAAGTCCCCTCAGGGATTTTCTCTCACCACAGAAGTTGAGTCATTCCCCCCAAAATAGTTTTTTCAAGCTGACCAGGTAAGACATACCACTTGAGACTGGACATTTTATTAGGGTGAGACAAACATGGAATATGGGATTTAAATAGTAAATACACCAGAAAAAAGCAACAATCCTAAATTCAAATATAGGATGGCACGGACTACTGCTGTAGCAACATCATCAGGAGGTTTTATTTGGAATCAGGTGTCAATCCTGCCTTATTCCCAACACTAACATTATGCCAACAGGTTAAAACATAATAAATGTTATAGACCTGACTGATTTTAATAAGAAAAGGGTTTTTTTTTAAGCCAGAAATGGAACATAAAGACATTTCTGCAATAACACCACATTACATCTATATTTAACAGTAATAACAGCTCCTTCCTTCAAGACCACTAAAGGAAGACTACAGAGGCATAAATATAGTCCTGGAAAATATTCCCTTAAGTACCCTCATGCAGAACATTCCCTTTAGAAGTACTGCTTAGAAATGTAAAGTTCCAAATGCTCCAAAAATAAAAAAAAACCTCACCAGGGTATTTCCAAGCAGGCTGTGGATAAAAGGAGCTGGTTGGACAGACCCCTTCCACTGAGGGGCTAGAATTTAAAAAACAGGGAATTAGCCAGAGGTTGGATGTTGCAGTAAGGTAGAAAACCATAAAGAAAGGCTCTGTAAAATCAAACCTGCTCTGTTCTATCAGGAGCTGGCCNTAAACTGTTTCTGCTTATTGCTGGCTGAGAAAAAACTTACACCTGTATAAACTGTTTTTACACCTTAGATAGAAAAATGAAAACTATCTCTCACAAACAACTTCTCCTGCATCAGGAGTTTGAGTGACCAATCAATACAGAATAATAACTTGTTAATCACCAATAAAGGAATTGGCAATAAAGCTCCTGACCAATTGGAGCCACACACAAGGTCTGTAAAACTGTATAAAAAGGAGTTGTGTGAATAAAGAATGGGCTTTTCCTACCATGAAGGAAAGGGTGTCTGTGGGATTTATTCCCATGCTTGGAGGCTTTTCCCAACCTCAATGACTGTGTGATTTCAGCTTTTCTGCAGGATGGAGGCTGCTGGAAAGGGCTGGCACAGCTCTGCAGGGATCTGATCCAGGTTCCCAAGCATCCCAAGGGATGCAAGCCCTGGCAAGCCCAGGGTGGGGAAGGGCAAGGGCCTGGTGAGCTCCAGCCCTGCCAAGGTCACCCAGGATGTCCCATGGACACCTTGTCATGTCTCCTAGCAAAACAATCCACCCTTTAATCTCCCAGGCTGCAACACAGAAATAGGATTTGGAGAGCTCTTGGCAACAGTTCAGGGCTCACTCAGGTTTTCAGTTCAGAAATTTGGGGGTTTGAGTGGTTTTATCCTGATTAAGGAGGGAGCAGATGAGGTTTCATCAAAAGCAGGCCAGAATTTACCTTACTGCTGAAAGCTGCGGTGGCATTTTTACTGTAGGTCCCATGGAAGGCTAAAACAGGTAAAAAAATTTCCCTGTTATTCTGGATTAATTGAGAATTAACCTTCTGTAATGCAATAAAATCAGAAAATTTATCAACTACTGGGAGCACCTGGGGCAGGGGAAGTTGCTCATGTCTCAGCCCAGCCTTGCTGTGGCTCATGTTGCTGTTTAGGGCCATTATGAGCAAATAATACCCAGCAATTGCTTATTTTTGCAAGAGATGCCTCAAAGTAACTTTTTATTTCTACAGGTTCTGCAGGGTCCTGCCTCAGCTCCCATTCCACCTCCACCACAGGATTCTCACCATCTAAGCAGATAAACTTTGGACTGCACCTGGGGAGAAACAGGACTGAAAAAAAAGCTTTAAAAATCACTGAACTGTTTAATCAGTGGAATGTGTTTAAATATTTTTAGGGAAAAGAGCAGGGTTAGGAGGGATATTGGGCAGGAATTGTTCCCTGTGGGGGTGGTGAGGACACCTGTGTGGTGCCCAGAGAAGCTGGGGCTGTCCCTGAATCCCTGGAAGTGTCCCAGGCCAGGCTGGACGGGGCTTTGGAGCAGCCTGGGATGGTGGAAGGTGAGGGTGAGAGGATCTTTAAGGTCCCTTCCATCCCAAACCACATTGGAATTCCATGGTTCTAAATTCCATTCTCCTCCAAGTACAAAAACACTTCAACCCCCACACTCCCCTAAGCAGGAGCAGTGACCAGAGCTATTCCCAGCTGCCAAATTTGACCTTTCTGTGCAATTTTCTGTGCTGGGAGGACACCCCGAGGTGCCTGGGTGTGGGGAGATCCAGGAAACTGGGCTGAGGCTGCCTGGGAGCTTCCAACTCACACATAATCCATGTTTTATAGGAAATGCTCATGGAAGTGAGATGTTTTCCCTAAATTCCAGCTCAGATCCATGTGCATTTCCACAAAGTAAAGCCCTGCATGTTGCTCTAGGCACAAATGGCACAGGTAAGAGGTGCCTCCATCTGTATTTCCATGCTGAAATTCCATCATAAGCCACACATGGGAAGTTCCTGGGTGTTATTTAATTTATTTAATAACACCACACAACTCAAAGCTCTACTGGAGCAGAGATTTACAACAACAGGACAAGAGGGAACAGCCTCAGGCTAGGCCAGGGCAGGTCAGGGGAGAGAGCAGCAGGAATTTCCCTATGGGAAGGGGGCTCAGGGATTGACAGGGGCTGCCCAGGGAGGTTTGCAGTGCCCATCCCTGGAGGTGTCCCAGGAACTCCTGGAGGTGGCACTCAGGGCTCTGGGCTGGGGACAAGGTGGGGATGGGCACAGCTGGGACTTCATGGGCTGGGAGGGCTTTTCCAGCCTCAGGGATCCTGGGATTCTGTGACTGCAGAGCCCCCCCACCTCCTCCTGATGCACCACTTGCCCCTTCCCCATCCCAGCACTCTCTGAATTTTGGTATCCAGTGTTTTTGACTGGGATGCAAAGAAGTTAGATTTTGGACCAAACCCAAAGGATCCTGGACACTGGAACAAATCCAAAGGGCTGATTTCCATCAGCCATGGAATAAATCCCTCTCCTCAGTAATCTCCTGGCAGCTCCAGACAAGCCCTGTTATCTCACCACAACTTCCCACATCCAAACCAGTGACTGCTTTCTGCCCTGTGCCAGCACATCATGTTTAGATTTGTTTTGCAGTCCAGTTTCATTAGGATATCCTTCAAAAGATTTCACTGCAGAACTATGCAAAACTACACAGAATTCCTTCCCCCTTTAGCCCCCTCGTCCCCTTCCCCACATGGAAAATTTCTCCTTCATTTTCATCTGCTGCAAGTGTGGTTTCAATTTTTAATGGGACTCTCTCCCTTTTTTTGAAATGTTGGATTTCAGGCAGCCTCTTTGCACACTCAGCTGCTAATATTTACGTTAACAATTTTTGAGTCAAGTGGGAAAAATAAAAAACTCAATAGGATGTGAAAAGAAATTTAAATTAGATATTAATTGTCTGGATTCCAATCTGTTACATATGATATGAAAAATAATTATTTTATTAGTAAGTGGATGTTGAGGCAATTAAGACAAATTTTGACAGGTTGATATTGCAAATCATGGAATGGTTTGGGTTGGAAAGACCTTAAAGCCCATTTTGTTCCAACCCCAGGGACACCTTCCATCCACTATCCCAGCTTGCTCCAACCCTCTGAGTAACAAATTTTTTCCTATTCAAACATAATCTAGATCTCTCCCTTGTCCTCCAAATACTTTTGGTGCTCCATTACTTTTTTCTTACATGAACTTTGAAGTGCCCAACAATGGCATGGCTCACAAAGGGGCTCCACAATCCCTGTCTGGCTCTCAGAGGCACAAATCCCAATTCCCACCTATGGAATGGCCACATTTTGGATATAAAGCTTTGCAGACATTTAGAAAAAACACCAAACACTGCTCAGAGACACAAATTACAATCTCATTTTTGAGATTTTCCTTTCTAGCACTGAAAAACCTCCAAAATGAGAAATGCTCTCAAATCACAGTCCTGGGGTTTCAGAACTAAGAAGAAATTTTAGCTTCTTAAAAAGCATCACTCTCAAAGCACTCAGTGAAAAGGAGTTTTTATTTAGTTACCACTTGCACATTATTAATCTGTTTAAGTCTATCAAAGCAATTAGCCAGGATTCTCCTGTATCATCTAATTACATCCAAATGTTGCATCATTTTTTGGGAATGCTTTCCCAGTTTGAAAAGCAGCATTCTCCTGACTAATTAGATCAGTGGTGAATACTTCATGAGGGCCTATTTTTAGGCCAGTGATTCAACAAACAAAAGTGCCTGAAGTAGGAAGGAAACCTTGAATCCTTCAGAATTCTTTTCCTTGGGGTGGTGTCCAGGGCCATGGCACAGCTCTACACACGATTTACTCATGGTTTACTCATGATAAACATTATATACTCGTGATATATCTCGAAAACACATCTCACTTGTAAACACAGAGTATTAAGAATGTTTCACCACAACCAGAGAGTTGCTCTGCACTGAATGACTTCATTAAAATGAGCATTTTAAATTGTTCCAGTGCCAGCTCACTTCACACCAGTCCAACCAGCTCTGATATTGAGTTATTTCTAACTTTTAAAGCAGTTATTTATCTGGTTATCAAGGCTTATATTCTCTTGTTTTATACCATTCTTGATGCTGTGGAGTTTTTCAGGATTGGAATTTAACCCCTCTATAAAATAATTCCCTGGAGGTGTCCAAGGATCACCTGGATGTGGCACTCAGTGTCCTGGGCTGGTGACAAGGTGGGGACTGGCCACAGGCTGGACTCAGTTTTGGAGGCCTTTTCCAAGCTGGATGATTCCCTGGCAGCCATTTGGGTGAATTCATAAATAACAAACTCCATAAATATCCATAAATAACAAAAACTCCACGAGGATTCCAGGCCCCTGGCCTGTTCTGCACACCCAGGAGCTCCCTGGATGCTCCCCAGCTCTCAGCCTGTTCTCCCAGCACGTGGATGGGAAATTCATTTTCCCAAGCCTCCAAAGCAGCCACTTCATCCCTACACTAATAAAACAACAAGAAAATGATTTTCATGGAGAAAATCTGATTTATGTGCATGGAACCCAGCTGATCTTTAGGAGCATGTCACAGAAATCCCTTTCCTTGGAGCATTTTGGACCAGGGTGCTGTTAAGTGATCAGATATAAATCTGATATCTGTAATCAGATAGAAATCTGATATCTGTAATCAGATAGTATCCTCAATTTTGGGGATTTAATTGTGCCAGCAAAGTCATCCCAGGCAATGGACAACTGGGCTGAGCTGGGAAGGAGCAGGATTCCTTCATGGACAGCACCAATCCCTAAAATCTTCTCCCTACAATCTTCCTTTAACCCATCCTTCTGTGCAATTCCCAAAGCTGGGAGCATCTGAGGCTGTCACTTCCAATGAAAGAATGGATAGAGTCCATCCTCCCAAGATACAGAGACCCCTGAAAGGCTTTGCACAAAAAAAGCCAAAAAAGAAAGGAAGGAAATAAAAGTATTTTGTTTCTTATGCTCACCCCTGGCTGTTCACTACGGATTTATTAATATTTATTTATAATTTAATAACACATTTATTAAGTCCACCCCGTGGAAGGACACCCAGGATGCTCTTCCAGGCTTTCCACCACATGGATTTTTTTGTTTTCATGAGGAATGGGTCTGTGCATGTGACCCAGACCTACTTTGTGTCAGCACGATGGCAGCACTCAGATTTTGTCAAAATTAAGGTTAATATTTGGTGTACACCAGAAATCAGCTAAGAATGATGTCACTGCCATCCAAACCTTTCCCAGGGAATATTATTACATGGAATATTATCTGGAATACGTTAATGAGAATGGAGAAACTTCACATCCACTTTATTTTAAGGGAATTTGGATAAAGAAATGAGGGATTTTCTTTCAAGTCTCATGTTTCAGCCATCCAAAAAGCTGATATTATTCAGCATAGTTCTGCAATGCTTTTATAATGAAGATTATATGAATTTCAGGAATCTTTGATAGAGAATGTTCAGAAAATATCTAATAAACTGATGCAGAAATTGAGGAGGAATTAACTATTTGTAAGTGTTCAGCTCTCCTGTACATTATTGACTTCAGAGGTTATCAGGGAAATGGAAATTTGGGAAAATAAAGACTGAATTTAAAAGGAAAAAAAAATATTTGAACAGAACTCTTTCAAAAAATGACCATGGAAATTCAAATAGATTTTAGCCAAACAATTAAAAAACAGGAAAAAATTCAAGATTCCTGGAAATCTGGGGAAAGGCTCCGAGCGCTGGAATAACTATTTTTTAATAGCACCAGATCTCCATTAATTTTGAAAAAAAGAAAGCAAAAAATGGCAAAAACGAAGCAATAAATGGCAAAAACGAAACCCATCCTCCCATATTTTCAATGCAGAGGTCTCAATAAACAATATCAACATCCTTTGTATCACACACCTGAAGTTGAGGATGGAACAATATTTCAATAATTTGAATTATTCAGCCTGAGTTCCTGTGCAGGAGAATGTCAGAACTGTAGCAAGATTGCAAATTAAACCCATAAATTATGCTTTTGTGCCAAAGTAGTAATCATGTGACTGTACTATTTTTAGACCCTTGGAATTTTTTCTCCAAATGCCCCTTTTTCATCTGTTTATTGAATTACGTAGCTCTGCTCAGCAATTTCCCTGATGAAAATACACTTAAGGTATTAAAAATATATGGGAACAATAAAAATCAGCTCTTCAGACACCTCAGTGCAAACCCTCCTGCCTTATGTGGCAGAAATGGAATAATATTGGAGAGTCTGGACTGCCTCTGGACCCTAAAAATCTGATTAATCTCTCCATTAGCAGATAATTACTTACTAATTGAATGTAGAAGTATTTGGAGAATTTGGCCCCACTATTTTATTTGAAAGAGTTTTCTCTGTTTTCTAACAAAAAAAAAAGATACAGAAGTTCAAGGATATTAAAAAAAAAACAACAACCAGTGATTTTAATTCTTTTAAATGCCAAACATTTCCTTCTTGCTGTAGCAGAGATTTATTCATTATGAGTTTAATCATTTTTAAATCAATCTTGATGAAGATTTGTATACATGACCTTTCCTTCTCCAGCCCCTTTTTCTACTCACACTGCTCTGAGTCAGCTTTTTGCTGAATTCCCCATTTGATTTAAAAATATTCTTGCTCACCCTGCCACCAAAACATCACCTTTGTTTTGGTATTTAAAACCTTTGAAACCAGTAAGGCCCATAGAAAGTAATTTTTAATGTATTAATGAAGAGCAGGACAGGGGATTGAGATGAAAATGAAAAAATCCTGACCTTTTTCCTCATTAAGGATTAGATTGAAGGTGGCTCTGGTCATCTTGTTCACTCCAAGCTGGAAAATAATCAGTTAAAACAAAAAATAAGCAATAGTGAGCAACGCACCCCACTAAGGACATTAAATTCCAATATTAAAGGACTCCTAATTATTCCTTCATATTTATAAACACTTAGAAAGGTTTCTTAGGATAAATGATGGAACAACTATTTCCACTTCTTGTTTTGTACACATTTCATTTCCATCAAACATCACAGCATGGAAAAGAGAATCTAATATTTAAGAAACTGCCAGTGGATGATTTCTTTTTACAAAATCAGCCTTACTCTATTTAATCTGAATTCTGGCAACACAAATGATCAAAATTCTTGCCTGTACACACACCCCCCACTACTTTTAAATAAAATTTTGTGTTTGAGGAGTGTCTGGCTGCTCCAACCCCTTCACTCAGATTTACTTTTCAGCAAGCCAAGGTATTTTTAGCCCACTAAAAGGAGCAAAGTGCCTCAAAGTTGGTGTCTGTGTATTTTGGGGATGAATTCTTACATAACAATGAGCAGACGTGTTCACACCATCACCTTAATAAGGATAAATTTCCTTGGCCAGTGAAGTGTGAGGAGTGGAGCCTGGCTCCTGGGAAATGAACCAGCTGATTTTAGGATAAAACATTCCCTGCTTCAGAGCAGGGCTGGTGAAACACTCCTTGGAGGGAATTTGCCACCCAAACATGATAAATTTGTTTTTAATGCACAGCAAGGTGGTACCTGCTGTTGATGCTCCGCTCTGCCCTGCCAGGCATCCCTGGCTTTGCTCTGAAAAATCTGAATTTCCTGCATGAGGAATACCCCCAAAGCAGACAGAAAAAGTTTGGCTCTCTTCAGAAGGAGCTAAACAAAAGGGTGAACCACAGTCAGGAATAAGAGAACTCCACCAGCTCATCAAAGCAGAGAAAGAAAAATGAGAGTAAAGCACCCAGAAATTAAAACCATGTGGCCTTTAAGGATGCAGCACATCCAAGAGTTGAGAACAAAGCTCCAAAAAAGATAAGAGCCTGGAAAATGCACTGCTTCATCCCAGCTGAAGGACAATATATATCCCAACTCACAACTCAAACAGTTCTTTATGCTCTCAAACTGCCCCAAAAAACAGCTCTGGAATTTTCTCACGCAGATACTGAGGATGTTCTGCTCCAAAAAGTGAATTATTGGGGGAAATGTGGGCAAAGAACCACTCAGGCAGCTCTTCATCACAACCTATATAACTTTGGTGCTGCAGGTATTTATTTCTCATGTTCCTCTGCAGCAGCTCCTGGACTCCAACTTCCAAAGGCTGCTCAACCCAAATTTCACTCTGTTTGAAATAAGAGCTTTTCAAAGCATTTTATTGAAGAAAACAAAGGTCCTTTGGCTCATTTTTACTGCACACCTGCAACTGAAAGGTGCTGTCATGGATGGAAAAGGTTTGCAGGGAAATAATCCCAAACTTAATGTGACAATTAAACTCAGGATGTGAATGAAGAGGGAGAGCAAAATGCTCAGCCCATGGCCAGTGGGGAAGGTCAAAATTACTGAAATTTTCTCTGGGAGCTCCTTCTTTGTGTGTTTTTTAAAGTTTCCTGACAGTGATAGGTAAAATATCCCAGTTTTCCATCCATATTTGCAATCAGATATGAGGTAAAACAAAAAAACCCTTGGCCTGTTTTCTCTTTCCATCTCTCCTAAATCACACTTGGTGCAACCTGAACTTGCTTTTTAGTTTTTGGGTTTTTTTTAATCTACAGAGCAACCCCCACCATTGCTTTGATAAAACCCTCCTATCTCTTTTTTCTGCCCATCCTACAGTGTTCCCTTTTTTCCTACAATAAACAAACCCAACACTTTCAGCTGTTCTTTAAGAGCCCTGATTTCTAAATCTGGCACGGGCTGCTTGCTCTGCTTTGCATTCCTCTGGCTAATACCAATTTATATGACATATATTTATTAAAATTTAATAAATAATCATAATTGTAAAAAAAATAAATATTTTAATTTTTAAATATTATTTTTATAATTTTTTTTTTTAAATTATAAGGTCCAATATTGTAAAACACCTCCTGCCTTTGACCTTACCAAGAGCAAAGACACACCAAGAAAATCTGGGATGTTTTTAAGGAATGAAGAGATTCCAATTGAAGGAGAATCCCAGAATGGTTGGAGGGACCTTAAAGCTCATCCAGGTGTCCCATGGGCAGGGACACCTTCCACTATCCCAGGTTCCTCCATCCTGGCCTTGGACACTTCCAGGGATGAGGAATCCTCAACTTCTTTGGAATTCTGTGCCAGGGCCTCACCACCCTCACAGGGAAGAAGAGATTTACATAAAATTCCACCAAGGAATTTTGGGAGCTCTTGTGTCAGTTGTCCCTAATCAGGGACAGCTCTCAAAAAAGGGATTCCAAATGAGTTGTGACCATCAGTGATTCTGTGGCAATGCAGCACACATCAGTTCAGAGGGGATCAGACAGAATTCCACATTTCCTCTGAAGAAAGAAGTCCTGGTAAGAATGAAAATGTGTTTAAAATCCTTATTTTGATCCAACAAATATTGTACAGTGACTCACTAAGATGCCCAACACTATTGTAGATGTAACTTTATTTAAAAATAAAACCACACACATTCCTTCAACTGGGCCACTTCAGATTAGGGATCTCTTCAGCCTTTTCTGGAGGGATTTAAAAAAGCTTTGGAGAAATCTTAAAGCTATGGAATTAGCCTGGTATTTATAGCTCCGTTTCCAAGCGTGTTCTCTGAGCTTCCTAGGACGTTCCTTTTCCCCATCTGCTGGTTGTTGACATGGTGTAACCTTGAATTTTGATCAGGAAAATCTAGGAGAATAAGAGCATTTGATTTGATATTGTGCTGGAGAGGTCTGGCTCCACCTCAGGCAGCTCCACTTTGCTCCTCCAACACCATCCAGGGCAGGAATGGTGCTGCAGATTTTCCAACAGAGAACTGGAGTTCTATTGTTTGATTATGTCAAAATATATTACTCCCAATTATGACTAATGCTCCATCTGAATCACAGCAGCACAAAATTGTGGTTTTTTCCCCATCAAAATGCTGTGCTTCACATGCTGGATGGATACAATCTCTTAAACAGAGGTCAGGAAAGTTTTTTTCTTTGTTCTCTTATGAAAAAGTCCATGTTTGGGTGGACTGTCTATTTTCCACCACGGCATGAACTGCTGAACTGTTTACTTTTCTAATTCAGCACCATAAAATGTTGAAGATGCCTGATCTTCTGTTTGTTTTTATAATGTTGCCTCAAATATGTTGTCTTAAAACTTCGCCTCTGCAGCGCAGAACTACCAAAAAACCAAAAATTCCAAAGTTTCCTTAGAATACTCACCTACATTGCTTCTCATGGTCTTGCTTCAAGTTATCTTGGGGATCTTTTAGGCTTTTTAGAATTGCTGCTGCACTTTGAGCTTTGCTCTAGACAGTCTCCTGTGGTGCTCTCGATGATGGGCTATGTCCATTGGGGCCGGCTCCTTGCCTCCCTCCACCCCTCATATGAGGAACTCCTGCACCCCACTTACATCTGCTGAGATAATCACAGGGTTTCAATTAAAACAATGAGCCAAAGTTTTAATTTCACTTGTCTCGATTGCTTTGTAAGCCCCTACACAATTGCTTCGTAGTATAAACAAAGTAAGATTTGTTTCTAAGGAATGGCTTTGACTGGAACTAAAGATGCCTTTTGAGTTGAACTGATCCACACAAAAACCTCCAGCTAAAGACCAAAAGCTGAGTTTTGGAGCTGTGATGCTGCTAAAGGCCTTGGTGAAGTAGAAGGTTGTCTTAGGCTGGGGATGTGTATTCTGTTTTTGTCTGCTGTTCATTGGGCACTTTTCTTTATCTCTCCCACAGCCAATCCTCCCTCCAGGAGATCTCTGCTGTTCATGGGCCATTAATTATTAATTATCTTCTGTTCATGGCCACTGAGTGTCCCTGCATGGCTGAAAAAATTCCATCATCCCATTGGGAGATGCTCTGCCCAGGGGAGGAGCCAAACATTCCTACCTGGATACAATCTGAGATTTCAAACATTCCTACCTGGATANATCAACAGCAAAGCATCATAAGATTTCATTTAAATGAATAATCTGATTTCGAATTTATCAAAATTAAATAGCAACAATAAACTAATGATAAAATTATCTGTACCGAGTGTAAGGAAATGGACTTACACAGTGACTACAGAATTTGGTTTTTTTTTTTTTTGATTCCATGCACATCCCTAACAATCAAGTTCCCAAAAAGTTGCAGGAATCCACTGATGAGCTATAAATGATGAGCTATAAATGAGTCTTGGCTCAGGTACAGGACATGGGTGAATCCCCAGTTGAAACAGAAGCTGTTGGATCACAGAATCCCAGAATGGTTTGGTTTATGTTCATAGTTCTATCTGTTCTAGAGACCCAAGCAAATTTCTGCTATGTTTTTGTTAAGTCTGGAACTAAGTTACTGAACTTTAAACTAAGCTTTGGGCCTTTACTAGCTAACACAGTTTCTTAAGGCTCTTAAAACATATTTCTACTTATTTAAAACCACAACTTGCACTTACTTGAAACTTAAACCTACACTTCTACTTCATCTCTAAGTGGCTTAATATAATCTTAATTTCTCTAAAGGCTTTAATTGAACCCCTGCATTCATGTCTCTCTCTGAGGAACTCAGAGAGGCTTGCATTCCAACACTTTGGGATGGAAGGGACTTAAAGATCAGCTGATCCCAGCTCCTGCCATGGGCAGAGACACCTTCCCCTAGTCCAGGTTGCTCCAAGCCTGGCCTTGGCTCGTTATTCCCTATAGGAATATAGGGAATTGCTCTTTATTCCCTATAGGAATATAGGGAATGGCTCTTTATTCCCTATAGGAATACAGGGAATGGCTCATTATTCCCTACCACCTGCCTGCTCCTGAGCCCTTTCCATCCTCCCTGTGCTGCTCCAGAGGCTCGGTGTCTCCAGCTCTGATTCCCTGCTGGAATCCCTCTGACCCCCAGAGAAGCCTGCCCAGGACTGGAGGCAATTCATTGCATTTTTCCAGAGGTAAAATGGATTGGAGCTCATCAGGTCAAAGGCACATCCCAAAGAGTTAATGGGGCCTTTAAAGCCTCGGATCCAAGAGCCTGAGGACTCAGCACAGGCACAGCTGGGCATCAAATTCACAAGAACTGGGCATTTCACATTTTTCCCCAAATAATCTTCATTAAAACCAAATGCAACATCAATGATTTCTGAATCCTTCAGCAAATGGGAAGAATGAGTTCTGATTTTCAAATCACCTCTTTGGAATCTCTTTGAAAGCCATTTATCATCACAGTGAAGGTCTGGGTTGTTGTTAAAACCTTCTCCTGTCACAGAAAACCCTGACAGAAAATGGGAATGAAAAACTTCAGATAAGCCAAACAAACAGGGTGCAACACCACCCTGTGACAACAAAACTCACAAAGTGCACTGGCTGTGAAACCAAATATAGCATTTTCCATGATTATTTAAATATCTTAATGAAGTTGAGAAGCAAAACCTGCAGTTTGGCTTCACTGATTTCATCGGTATCCCCAATTTAAATGAGTTTTCAATTGATCTTTCTGATTTCAGTGCAAATTAGGGCCCAGCATTTTGTAAAAATGGGCATTAATGACTCTTGGTTGTCTCAAACTGCATTTGCCAACCTGGCAGAGCCTTTCAGGAATGGGGTTTTTTCACATGCAAAGTACTTAAAATAAAAATGATTAACTCTGTAAAGTCCTTCCCCAACCAATATGACTTTAGAAACGACACCCTGTAAATTATGAATACACATTTAGATTTTCTTAAGCACTGGAGCACTAGGAAATGTCAATGTTTAGGCTCTGTAGGGGGTTTACCTGTTTTTAATACCCTGTATTAACAAGGAACATTCAGTCCACGGATATTATTGAATATACAGATATTACTGAATGGAAGTATTTCAAAGCACAACCATTTAATGCAGGTTTTTCATATAATTATAATTTATCTTCACAGTAACAAAAACAGATAGCAAGATGGTATAACCTACCATTAAAGAATTTGCATAAAAATGTATTTTGGATCATAATTCCACTATAGATGTACCATTCTTCATATAAAATTATATATTAATGTTTAAACACATTGAAAGGTATTGATCAGAGACATTTTTATGAAGAATTCCCCATGAGCACAGAATGCTAATCACAGCAACCACTGTAAAACTCTAATTTACTGGAAACAATTCCAAGAGATGGATGAAAGAGCCCAAGAATAAAACCTAAAGTCATAGCAGGGCTTAAAAAATCTGGGTCACATGGCCAGTGCTAAGGACTGGAGGACAGCAGGGAAAGGAGCCTCGAGAAATGCACAGCAAGGCATCATGAGAATTCATTTAAATGAATAATCTGATTTTGAACTTATCAAAATTAAATAGCAACAATAAATTAATGATAAAATTATCTTTACTGAGCGTATGGAAATGGATTTACACAGTGACTACAGAACTGTTTTTTGTTTTTTTTTTTGATTCCATGCACATCCCTAACAATCAACTTCCCAAAAAGTTGCAGGAATCCAGTGGTGACTTTATTTCTGGGGGAGACACATCTGTTTTTTCAGAGCTTTTTGCTGTCTCCTTCCTTTGTGAGCTTCCTATTTACATAACAAATCTGTGCTAACAGATTAAAAAAATCCTGTCCCCATCTAATCTCTCCAGATACAAACAATATTCTTACAACTACAGTATTTGGAAGATCTAAAATTAAAGATACTTTTTATGAGTAAACATAAAAAATACCAAAATCTGTTATTCCTGTAAGAGCAACAAACTGAACTTTTTAATTGTGTGCTGTCACAAATGAGTAGAAAAAAGGGTGGCAGTCAGCCAGTTCTCTTTTTACTTTAGCTGGGTTTTAAATGCATTTCTTCTAAATCAAACAACTTGATTATTGGCTGTTTCTTAGGTTATTTTTCTTATTTACTATGTGGCATAACAGAAAACCTCTCCTCCAAACCAGTTAATTCCAAATTAGAGCCATGAGCTCCATGCTGGAAAATAACAGCAGCAGCTTTTGTTTGGGAGCATCCAGTTCTGTCTGATTTTCTTTACAGTATTTGTTATTTTGTTAAGGGAAAAAGTCACACAAAATTATATTTATTAATTGCATTGTTTTTAATTTCAGAGAAATCAGAGAACCCCAGACTGGTTTGGGTGGGAAGGTGTGGGAATCAGCAAAACAGAAACTTCCAGAGACACTGAAGAGTTTGATTTACAAACTATGATTGATGTAAAAATACAATACACAGACATTAAGCAGAAAAATCATAAACTTCTGTTTCTGTAATTGTAAGAAAAAATATACCTTAAGTGAGAAATTATTGATAAGATGGTGAAGGGTTTATAAAGTAGGGGTGTGGTTGTATAGACAATTACAGTAACTGTAATTACAATTAAGTAATCTAAGAGTTTAGAAGTTATAATAGAAGTGTATGTGTACAAAAGTAACAAAAATCCATTGAATACAAATATCCACAATGAAGTAAAAATAAGTAAAAGTAGTAAGTTAAAAATCAAAATACACCTTGTAACAACTGTTCATTGAACTAGCAAGTTATATATTACCTTGTAACAAAAATACCTTATAACTACTTTAAACTATAACCAACTACTTCTCTAAAATCCCACAACCTCTAAGACCACAACAGTAACAGGAAGGGACATAAATCCCATCCAGTGCCACCCCTGCCATGGCAGGGACACCTCCCACTGTCCCAGGCTGCTCCAAGCCCTGTCCAGCCTGCCCTGGGACACTCCAGGGAATGGGAATTCCCAACTTAGAGACAGAGAGGCAAAGAGAGAACTCACCCACCTGAAATCAGGAAGACTGGTGGGTGTAATCCTTTAGGATTTGGTGGTTCTGGGAATTTTGGGAAGAATTAGAGAAGTGCTGTTTCTTCAAGTCTTTGTGGTTTTTGCCCGTTTTGTTGCGGTAAAGCCTCTTCTTCCTGCAATAAAATACACGTTGTGCTAAAGGGAGATTTGCAGAAAGGCAAATTGTTCTTAAATTCCCTCTGGAAGCATCTCTGACTTCACTGCCCATGCACACAGAACCAGGAGAGCTCCCCACAGTCCAGGTCAGGCTGTATCTTCCCTGCTTTACACTTGTAGAGAATTTAGGGCTATAAAAACAGAGCCCACACAGCTGGAGAATGGAAAAAAAGGACTTCAAAAATGAGATATTCTTGAGAGGATCCACCACAAAATTTCAGAGAACTAAAATAGCAAAAAGACGCCCAGTTTTGTTTATTTATACACACATCTCTTTTTATATACACTCACACACATGGACACTTCTATAAATTAATATAAAAACCCTCAAAGTAGTTTAGAACCATTGAAAGTAGGTTATAGACTTGCACACTTTTTTTTTTTTCCAAATGCCTTGTAGATTTTCCCCCTAAACCAAGCAGAATTCTGTGACTTGAACAAGTGATGGCAAATCATGACCTCGGTATAAGCACGGCATTATATTTAATTTTATTCCTATAAGCGGCATAAAAAGTGGGTGAAAATACACATTATATACATGATTATTCTTGGAGTAACCACAGGGCTCGCAGGATTTTCAGGTTTCTCTAATTCAGACTCAAGCCAGAAGGTCTGGCCTAAATCGGGGCTCTGCTGTCTGCTCAGCAGAAAGCCTGAAAACTGATTTTTTCTCCATTTTCCTGGAGTTTTAGGGAATTCCATAGCAGGGAATTCCTGAGGAGGAAATTCCTGAGGTGGAGTACCTCACTCTGTCAGAGGGCACAACTCATCCCTGTGCTCCTGCTCCCTGAGTCCCTCCTGGATCAGCCCAGGATTTGTGTATTTCTGCTGGATTAGTCTTAACCCAGATCCTTCCCTAATCCCTGTGGCTGCAGGAATGCTTGGGCTGGACCAGCAAGGAGTGGCACATGGACAGCAAGGAGAAACTCCAAGTGGAAAAAGCAGCAGGCACTTGGAGAAATCCAGGATGTTTTATTTCTCTTTTTATTTCTGAAAATCTCTTCTGTGTTCATGGGAAAATCTAAGTGTGGTTAAATAAAAATATTTTTTATTTATTTACAGCTTGCTACTTCTAAATTTTAATTGTTACAATGCCAAAGAGCAAGGGAAATGTCTAAAAAAATCTGAATACCTGGCTATTGTTGGCAACAATAATCTTGCTTCCATACTGATTAGAATTCCCATCTATTATCTGAGTATTTGCTCGACACGGTATCTGGAGAAAATGAAGTTAAAGCAGAACAGATGGCAGAATGAAAAGAAGAAACAGCTATCCCACCTTCCAAGGCTACCTTTGCAGGAACATATGGCCTTTCCTGGGCTTGTGTACCACAACAAGTTGGCCAGATGAACAGAACTTCAAAAATGAACTGTAACTGCCTAACAACACCATGGACCACGTGAACAACGTGAGAGCTCAAAGAAATACCAAAAACCAGGCAGGTCTTCCTGAGAAGTTAATTCAGAAATCAGCTGGAAGGCCAACAAACTATCACATTTCTTTAAATTACGTGATACATTGTTATAAATATAACACACTGCTCTATTTCCTTTATGTATGTGATATATACATTAGGCTAATGTACTGACATGTTTACTTCCCAAATGTGATACATAGATATAAGGAACATTTTCAAAGGTTTGGCAAAGTTGTCATTTGAGTGGATGTTGCTTTGAGCACACAAGATGTAAGAAGGGATATTATCTGCTTTTTTGTGCCTCCAGTTATGGGAAAATAAAAAAAAGAGTTTAAATTTGCAAGAGGAAAAAATCAGACATCAGTTTAGTCAATATTTCAATCCTATAAATCCTGAGTAGCTGATAGTTCCCCCTGCAGTTAGGACATTCTCCATATCTTGATGAAGTTCATACTCAAGATTTACACCTGTAAAGGCTGGAGAATAAAGGTCTCTCCAACAATCACATGTCCCAATTTATTTTGGTTTTCTCAAAACATCTTAGAATTAAATCTGATGAATAATTTACAAATTATTTTCATTCATCTGTAACACAGCACTTTGAAAACTTGATTTGTTTCCTTCAGCCCCTTTGCATACCTGGTGTACAAGCATTGCTGTTTTCTGGCTCACAATGGAAATGTAATCAACTTTTCTCCTTCACTGATCTTTAATTTAATATAGAGATAACTGAGAAACTGATGAGAGCTGAGAAGATAAACAAAGAATTTGAGGTCTGTATAATACCAATTTGTCTTTCCTCCTATTTCTCCTATGTTGCTAAAAGTACAAAAGAAGGAGTTAATAAAAAATCAGTTGTTACTACTCCATAGTTACAAATAATTGATGGGACCCGAAATCCCATCCAGCCCCATCCTCTTCCCCAGGGCCACCTTCCATGGGCCAGGGTGCTCAGGTTCTCTACTCAGGTGTCTCTACTTCAGCCTTCTCATAGGAAATATAAATATCCCCCCAAAAGTGAAGACATTTGGTAAAACAACCCAAACAGGAGAAACAATTGTCACATTTGTCTCCCAGCCCAGTGTCCACTCTTTCCTCCTGCTGCTGCTGTGCTCCCACACTGCTGCTGACACCTTGTGCAGGCTGCCCCGGAGCAGAGGCTGGGCAGAGCTCCAGAATAAAGCAGGGATTGATTCCAAGGATCTCCTCCATGGATCCACCTTGGGCAGCACAAGAGCCCAGCCAGGGCTGCAGCCAAGAGGAACCAAAATGGTCCCAAAATGCACGAGCGCTCCCGGGGTCTCTCCCTGTGATCAGCTCTGCTCCATGTGCAGATTGCAGTTCATTGGCCAATTCCAGCTTTAGCCCATGCACTCCCATCCTGCTTGTTTTTCTCTCTCCAGCCCACGCTGGTTGTGCTCTTGGGCTGAGATTTGGATCATTTGTCCTTGGTGCCCAGCTGGAGCAGGAATTGTTTTGTCTCCCTGCTCTGTGCAGAGAGCTCAGCAACACTGAATGTGAAGCTCAGAACTGCACCCTAAAGCAGCACAGAGTCTGGAAAATACAAAAGCTGAACCTGAGGCATCAAGGGAACACTTCATAGGCAAAATTTAACTCAATTCACCAGAACATCTTCATTTCTATCTCCTGAGTGAGATTATTTCATATAAATACATTTGTGTTGACCCCAAGATCAGAACTTTTTCCATTTCTCCACAAGGTACACAACTCCACCAAGACCTGGAGAAACACACCCACAGCATGAGGTGAAAAGGATACCTGGACTTCCAGAGGAATCTCTTCTCCCAAAGTCCCAAATTCATTAGGAGAGAAGAAATTTCATGCAGCAAGCACACCAAGAGTTTATATTTTTGCCTCATGACACTTTATCATCACATAATAAAGTGTCTTCTTTTAGACATGACATTATGCCATTGTTTAAAATTAAATCCTCCCCAAAGAAAATAACATAAACTTCTCTAAACTCTGTTACTTTTTACTTCAAAATTCTTGGCATACATCTCCCTAACTGGCAAATCTTGATTATTTTAAACTCTCTTGCATGGGAAGAAGCTGCCATGGGAGCAGAGAGGAGACTCTGCTCTGGATTCAGGCTCCAACGGAAATTATCCTGAAGCTGGAAAGGCTGAGAAAATTCGCAATGAATTTCCACAGAGAAGGAATTCCATCCCAGTTCCATCCCTGCCTGCTCTGTCATTGTCACTCCACTCCCTCCATGCAGCTCTTCCAAAGTGATGCTGCTAATTAGCACAACTAATTGCCCAATGCATTGATAAAAGTATCAGGAAGGTATCTGAAGAATCCCCAGGCCCAGGGCTTCTAAAGCAGGATTCAGTTTCTGGAATTCTGATTCTATTCTCGCTCAGGTTAATGGATGGTTCCCCAGTGAGTTTAATATAATTCACATTGGATCACTCCTGAGTCTATATTTATATAAAAATGCCCTACTATTTCAATCTGTTTGATCATTTAAAAAATATCTGTCTTATTTATTCAGAAATAGAGCTCAAAATTCTATAAAAATTTAGTCCAGGATTGAATGAGTTCTCAGAAAGCTTTGAGAGATTTTATAAAGTCTGGTTTTGAGGTATGTAACTAAATAATCAAATATTCCTCTGATTTTTAGAAATATGTATCACAACAGCACTAAGGCCAAAGAGAAATATTAAATATTATTAATGACAAATGTACCAAATGTCACTGGGGAAAAAGCACAGTAAAAACAAGGATTTAAAAGTGTCAAGGTACTCGACAGCAAATCAACAACAGGAATAACTAAATTCCAGATTTTTAAAGTAAAATTGAAGGACTTTCACATCAGCAGAGTACACAGAGGAAAAGGATCCAAGAACAAGTTCAGTAGCAGTCAACAGACAACTTGGTTAAACCTAAATATGCTTTTTTATTTCATGATTTTATATGAAGTTTTCTCTATGACCAAAAAATTTCCCTCTCAAGCTAAAGAAACTTTTAATATACAAGAAGTTGAGCAATTTTAATTGTTTTGCTTCCGTTAGCTTAAGAATGAAATAAGATTAATTTAATAAATAAAATAATTAAAATAATATTAATTTAATAATTAAAATAAGAATAATTTAATAATTTAAATATAAGTGCAATAACATTGCAGCCTTACCATTTTGTATGGCTCTAAGAACAGTGAACTGCAAAATGTCAGTTTAATGACTGAATTTTTCTTCCTTCACAGAAACCACAATTAAAGTGTCCCAGTTCCTTCATTCTCAGCCTGTTTTTTACACTTTCTGGCTTCAGGCATAATAAAAAACGAAGTTTCTGACCCCTGAAGCTTTTGTTTCCTCTCCTGCACCTGCAAACTTCCCTAATTCAAAGGTCTGCCAGGAAGGAGTTAAGGGGAGCTTCCAGATGAGAGACTCCATCTCCCAAGGAAAGTCTGAGACAGGGAAAAAACCTTGAAATTCCTCCAGAATTGATGCTTAGGGTTTTTTTTTTTATTATTACGGTTGGGATTAAATGTGTGAGATTGTATTTTCTGTTTGGATTTAGATGTTTATTCGTTTTTAATTATATTATAGTTTTATAAACTGTGAGTTCTCTAGTATTTTATATCAACAAACTAAAAAATTGAGTTGTATTTTTTTATAAGGTTTTTTAAGGATAAATTGTTTAATTAAGAAATTATACTTAAATTATTTTTATTTTAGCTTAATAATTCATTATTTGTGGCTTGTAATGTGGACTTTATTATTTAATTGTATAATACTACTTAAACTTATGAAGAAGAAGGTGAAGAAGAAGGATTAGTTTTTGGTTTAGAACTTTTATTTTATATATATTACTATANGCAGATTGCAGTTCATTGGCCAATTCCAGCTTTAGCCCATGCACTCCCATCCTGCTTGTTTTTCTCTCTCCAGCCCACGCTGGTTGTGCTCTTGGGCTGAGATTTGGATCATTTGTCCTTGGTGCCCAGCTGGAGCAGGAATTGTTTTGTCTCCCTGCTCTGTGCAGAGAGCTCAGCAACACTGAATGTGAAGCTCAGAACTGCACCCTAAAGCAGCACAGAGTCTGGAAAATAGAAAAGCTGAACCTGAGGCATCACTGCGAAGCTGAGTTCAGCCTGGCAGCTCTGGGAGAACTCTTCCCAAATTCTGGGCAGCAGCCTTGGTGTGATGTGTAACAAGCTGGATATGCCAGGTCCAGGTAGTTGGATGTGATCTGCCAGGACCTTGAGGAGCAGGAATGCCAGGTATGGCACTGGGAATGTCACCCATGTATTGGGACCTGTATTGGGATCTGTCTTCCACAGCAGGAAAACAGAAATACAACATCTGGACATGGCTTCAGTCAAAAACTTCTTCCTTACCTTATGACCCCTGTGAGCTGCTGCTCCTCCAACCAGCCTCTCCTGTATTTCAGTATTTTTGGGCTCTATTTTTTGAGCAGATCCAAACCAAGCCCAATTTAAAGAATCTGTATGGTCCCATCCCTTTCAAGAAGTTCACGGCTGAAGGTAATTCCATACACAAAGAACTTGGTGAGATTTTAAAAGCACCTTTCAAGGGATGACAGCGCTGTGCCAGAGGAGAAAACTTCAATCTGCTTTGTTGGAATGTGTGAATGTGCAAAAGTGGCAACCAAACCTAAACAAAACTGGGACCTGAAATAAACTGGAATTCTACTTCTGCCCTCTCTTTGGATGAACGTGATAAGCAAGTGTGAGGAACAGGACCTTCATTTGAGCATCCAAAGTCTTAGAGAATGCCAGCAAAACATGGTTTTGAGCATAAAGACAAAATGAAGCCATTCTGTAAATGGCACCAGAGCACAGAAAATGCCTATTTTAGCTCCTGCTCAGTCCCAGAGAACAGATGGAAACATTTCGTTTGGACAACAAGAATTATTCCTTGATAATTCAGTTTTCTCCCTAATATCAAGATAGCCTGAAAACCAGTAAGAGCATCTTTAATTTTACATGAAGTGAGATCTGTGCACCTGTTGGGGCTTTCTAAATATCATTAGTGAGCAGGTTGTACATCAGTTGGGTTTCCTGCTCCATGGCACCATCCAAAGCTTTTAGCAGCCTCATAATATATAATACATAATATATAATATAAAATATAATAGAGACTATATTATAGATACATAATGATGATTTTTTTTCCCCCTTGATATTTTCCATTAGCAGCTTCAAATAACCGTGCCCAGGTCTGTCCTCAACTCAGGTCCTTGCAGGTAACAACTGGTAATAAGTAGGAGGACTGAATTAGTAAATCTCAAGTAAGGTTACAAAGAGGCAACACAAGGCAGATACAGGCTCCTGAATTATTTATTTTCTGAACTATAAACATGTCCTTTGCTAAACCACCAGAATTAAGAATTTGCTGGTGCAGGCAGATGCTCATTTTGCATACTAGGGCTTCACTACTAAGTGGTGTAAACTCACTCAAGGTAAGAATTTACCCTAAAACACACATGAAAATGTCTTGGATGGACACTCCAAATGATTTGGCTTTTAGGGCTGCAGGTCAGCCCAACTGAGCACATGATGGTGAACACAGGAAGGTAAAAAAATTTGTTCCTCAGCACCTTCAAGTATTTTAGGCAGCAGATAAAAATGAGCAGCTTAAACCAAGGTTTTTCCCTAACAGACTTTTGGTTTGTTTGTCCAAAGAAACATTAAATATGGAAAATATGAATTCACCTGCAATAACACTGTACTCTCACGTTCTCCAAATTATCATCAAGGGCTATTATTGTACCTATTTACCAAAATATTTTACATCAGTGGTTCTCCCCACTCGAAGTAACCACATCATTTTGTGGCACAACTAATGTGACAGCACAAACATCCCTTCTGCTTTATTAATTGAATTAATTGTCTTGGTCCAAACCCCAAACCCACAACAAGCTCTAAATTTGCTGCAACCACACCATGAGCGGCAGCCTGGGCTTTGCAAAAAAAGTCTCAAAGCCTGGCACAGGGTGCCAGAGCAGCTGTGGCTGCCCCTGTGCTAGAACCCTGGTTCCTGCTGGGAATTTGAGACTTTCTGTGCTGCCAGGCACTGACCCCCAGCAGAACACTGCATTGACCTGAGGCCCTGGAGAAGCTTCCAGAATGGAATGACAGAACTGGGATTGTGGCTGTGGAGTTTGGATAGAAGTGTGTGATATCACAGGCTGGGAAACTCAGAGTTTAAGGGTTCAGAATATAGTGATATATATAGAGCAAGATGGAGGTTTTAGGACAGAAGCCAGTCCTTCTTCTTCACCTTCTTCTTTCTAGATTTAGGCAGTATTGTGTAATTGGATAAAAAAGCCCACATTACAACAACCAGTAGTTAGTTATTGAGTTAAAAGTAAAAATAATTTAGGTGTCATTTCTTAATGAAACACTTTACCCTCAAAAGTCCTTCCAGAGAGAGAGATACAGCTCCATTTTTACCTTGTTAGAGTGAAGTATTGTGGAACTCACACTCTGTGAGACTATAATATAAATAAGAACTAATAAATATCTGAGTCCAAACAAAAAATATCATCTCACAATTTAATCCCAACCTTAACAAAAAGAAACAGAAGAATCAACATTAGTGGTGTGAAGGTTCCCTGGATCCCTGGCAGTGCCCAAGGCCAGGCTGGAGAGGGCTTGGAGCAGCCTGGAACAGTGGGAAGTGTCCCTGCCCATGGCAGGGGTGGATTGGGATCAGCTTTAAGGTTCTCCCAACCCAAACCATCCTGTGATTTCATGAATTTCTGTACAATTCTGTACAATTTCTGCACCTCTGGATGAATTCTGCCAGTAAGTTTGATAAAAATCCATTTTTGTAGCTCGTTTTCCAGCTGCTCTTTCTGAATACAGAAGACATTAAATCAATGAAGAGGAACAGAATCTTGTTTTAACATTTACTTTCAAATTTTTGTGGGATCAGCAACTGGAGATGATTTGGGAAGGGCCATGGATGTAACCAGGGGTGTGGAGCCATCCTGAGGAACAGATTCAACACACCTACAGAGTAATGATTTTCCCTGCCCAAAATGATTGCACACACAGGCAGGGACTTGAGAGATTCTTTTGGAGAAGCTGAGCCAAACTGAAAAGTCTCTTCACACAGAATTGAAAATTGTTTTTAAAATTTCCCACTCTTCAAGAGTAACACTCAAAAAAACTTAATCCATGAAGCTTTTTGGAACTACAGCAAGATAATTTAACACGTTGTGCTGCTCTGAAGTTAAGGTCACACATTCTGCCATCATGTTGTGCATGAATTTTGATTTCCCTCAGCATTATGGTATTTGTCATTCATGGAATCATCTCAGGTTAAGGCAAACGGTGAAATGTTGCATCAGGTTGTATTTTAATAACTGCAATCGAGGATTTCAGGTATTTTGTACTGTTGCAAAGGCAACATGTGTACATTTACATGCAGTGACTGTTGTATCCAAGGAAAAGCCACTCAGTGATTTACAGCCACAGCACTCAAGCACAATTATCAGCTTTGAAACCCATCAATTTGATTTTTTTTTCCCTTTCTTGCTTTTAGCTGGCACTAGGACAAGGAGTTCTGGCATAGACTGTTTTCAGTTTGTACACATTTCAAACCAGTGCTGATTTCCTGGGACTGTGGATTTAGAATTGCCACGTTCCCTTTAACTGAGCAGGATTTGCAACAGTAAAAGATTTCTGGTATTTTTAACTGTTGGGCTTCCAGCACTCAAAGCAAGGCTCATTTTCTCTTTCCATTAAAAAGTGACTTTTTCTTTCTCAAACCACTGAAAAGTCTAACAGGGCCAATGTGTCTTTCCTCTCTTTAAGTTTAATAAAGTGCCAGGGATACAACTTAACTCTAAGCTTAGTTTTTGTTCTTTGGAAGGGACAAAAAGGAACAAGCAACCCATTTATTTTTGGCAGCTTTTGGGTGTAACCTCAACACAATTTAACATATTCTTCTATTTTTTAGCCAAAAAGTCATATTGCTGCTCAGGTGCATTCCCAGAGGTGCCAGAGAATTTTCTGTAATGTTAATTGTGAAGTTATCAGCTACTAAATGTCCTTCTGGAAGTGTTTTCTGGCACACTGCAAATCCTGGTGTTTTTAACCACCTAATGAGTTTTCCCAGTGATTCCCTCAGGGATGACTCCTCCTGGAAAATCACCTGTTGGGACCCTTGGCATCTCCCTGGGAGGGTGGGGAGGGGCTGGAATTCCCAGAGCAGCTGTGGCTGCCCCTGGATCCCTGGCAGTGCCCAAGGCCAGGCTGGCTGGGCCTGGAGCACCCTGGGACAGTGGGAGGTGTCCCTGCCCGTGGATTGGGATGATTTAATGTCCTTTCCAACCCAACCCATCCCATGATCCCGTGACAATGTGGGATGTGAAGCTTTGGGAACCACTGCCCACACCCCGCAGCAGCCATGGTGAAAGCACACGCTGGTGTCCTGCTCCCAAATATCCACACAGAACTTCCCACTGAAGGGAAACCCCCTGGGGAACCACCAGGCAGCAGCACAGCTCAGGGTGACCCCAAGGGGGTCAGGGACATGAGGAAAGCTCTGCTGCCCCTCCCAAATCCCTGCTTTTGGACAGGTTCTGGTGAACCACTGAAACAACAACAGCTGAAGGAC
The DNA here is from genome assembly GCA_013400635.1 of Hypocryptadius cinnamomeus. Lineage (NCBI taxonomy): Eukaryota > Metazoa > Chordata > Aves > Passeriformes > Zosteropidae > Hypocryptadius > Hypocryptadius cinnamomeus. The sequence continues at coordinate 34,168 of VYZP01000023.1, forward strand.
AGTTTGGTTCCTGCAAAGCCAAAGGCCTTCAGTACCCCTGTCAGAATCCATCCAGAGGTACCATATGTGACACCTACTGAAAGCTGTTAAAAAATTAAATCACCCTCATTAGGCAGCCAGCAGGCCCTCCCACTCTTTATTAAGAGTTTAGGAAAGATCAAAAGGAAAAAGCATCCAGGCCCTCCCACTCTTTATTAAGAGTTTAGGAAAGATCAAAAGGAAAAAGCATCCAGGCCCTGGAGATCACCAACCTTTGCATCTGAAACCACACCAAGACCATGCCTCTGAGTGAAAAGGAGATAAAATGCAAGATTTTCTAATGTTCAAAGGGTGACTTGAAGGTGTCGCAGGTTTTCAGCTATTTTAGTGCATTTTCTTTAGAAGCACAGATCAGGTTTTTGGTTTATTGTATTCACTTTCTAGTCTTGAAGGCATCAACTCAGCATTCTGAGCTTTCAGAAATATTCTGTTTTCTTCTACTGTCAGGCTTTGAGCTGCTGTGGACAAGGACAAACTCCAGATCCATTTGGACAAATCCAGATGTGCCACAAGTTGTCCCACCACTCACTTTTGTTGGCCAAACCCTGAATTTAGTAATTTATTAAACTTAAATCATCAAGTTGCAGATGTTATGTCAAGATCCACTGATAGAAGAATTCATGCTTATTTTCTCTAGACCTTCACAAGAAAACCTCATCAGAAACACCTTCAATACTTCTCCAAAATCTTTATTTTTTACCTTTTATTGGAGCCATAGAAATAAGGAAATGAACAAACTGGGATGGCTTCAGGATTGACAGTGTTTCTAGATGAGTTCAAGGACAGCAAGAAGAAATTTAATTGGTTTGGAATCTCTGTCCTAGAGCTCATCCTGCAAAACCTGATGCAGAATTTCCTAAATGTCTGAAAAGCAGAAGAAGGGTCAGGTATTGCAATGAGAGGCTCTTCCAGAATGCAGGAATGGAGCATTGAAATTCAGGAATGGAGCAATGAAATGCAGGAATGGAACACTGAAATTCTGGAATGGAGCAATGAAA
>VYZP01000024.1:2329-40123 GCA_013400635.1 Hypocryptadius cinnamomeus
GGTTTCAATTGTACATGTGTTTTTTGGTAAAGATAGACAGTTTTTAATTATTTTCCCTGGAATCATTGATACCACCTAGCAATCCATGTAACCAACACAGGAAAGTGAATGAGAACTCTTGAGCCTGATTAAGAGCTGGACGTGGACAATTCTTGTAGATCCCTTCTAACTCAGAATATTCTCTGTTTCTCTGACATTTATTTGGGTCTGATGATGATCCTGGCAACTCTATCACATGCAATGTGAAAGGTGCAAAATACAACTGGGCAGAGGGGTTTTGAAAAAGGCGCATAAATTTTATGTACAGAAGACTTCCTGTCATGTTCCCTCCTATATTTTCTATTTCTCTCTGCAGAGATCCAGGACGTGCTTTCTCCACCTCTTCAACAAGGTTTTTGTTGAACCCAACAGCTCCTGAGTCTCTGTCTCAACCCTCACAGTTCCAGAGGGTTGAATACCTGCAGATCTAAGCCAAGCTGCACAGATTTTACTTAGTGCTCAGTGGGCTAAAGTTCAGCTGAAAAGGTGAAACTTTGGTACTGCAGTTAGGGTCACTTCAGAGTTAAAACCCTGAAAAAAGTCTTCCATTTTTAGCTGCTATTTACAGGCTACTGCAGGCTGTTCCTCTCTACTTGTCCAGGCCAAAGAGCAGATTCAAAAAACATCCTCACATGCAGACAATGAACAGTTTTCTTCTGCTACCAAGGTGATATTACTTTGTTTAAATATTTCTGCAAGAGTCTCTGTGTTGGGAAAAAAACAAAACAAAACAAAACAAAAAACTGGAGAAACCCACTATTTCTGCTGTTCATTCCTATGTATTGTAAAATTTTTACTCATTGATTTTCAGTGCTCTGTATACACCCGTATGATTTGTATTTAAAGCACCTTTCTGTAGGTTTAAAATATGTACTGTACCATTTTTAAAATACAATTGGCAGTTGTTTGCTTACAGGAAATGAAAATTTGAATGTTCTTATTTTGGCATGTAAGCTACTTCACTACAAAGAGATACCACACAGTGGGGCTTTATTATAATCATGCAGTAGTTAAACACTTGAGAGCTAAAAACTTGCATTATATTAAACCACATTTTTGCAAATTTTCACCTTGTATCCAACAGGAAGGTCCTGACAATCTTGGGAACAGCCACTGACTTTCTTACTGAGGCATTCATTAATGTGGCAGCTTTTCTCATCAGACCCATCACTGCAATCTTCTTTGTTATCACAAACCTCACTTTGAGGAATGCACTTGCCATTTTTGCACATAAAAAAAGAGCTGTTACATGACTGCTCTGGAAAACAAAAAAGAACACACAACTTGGTGTCATCTCTTAGTATTTGGAATTAGTTTTCTCACGGATCAGCTGCTGTGTGCACACAAAACAAAAAAATTGTGTAACAACTGAATATTCATTCCTTATTGATAGCTTTATGATAACTTCTCACTTTTCAGTGTCTTTGAAGGTTATTCCTCTCCTGGAAAAATGGGTGAAGACATCAACTTATTACTCCCTCCTACATATTTATTTTCACATAATGGAGAACCCTCTACATAATCTCTGCACAAAATACACTTCTAATTTCCAAAAGTTAAAAACCCCCATGGGTTCTCCCCTCTGTGTGTGCTGAGGTGTTTAGGAACACAAGTGGCTGAATTCCAATGTATTCCTTGTCTAATGACCTGCAAATATGTTCTTCCCTGTTTGGCAAAACTTCAGTACATAATTTCAGATACATTCAGATCCTTCAAATAACAATTGTAACATTTAAATAAATGTAAGATAGGTGTGCTGCCTCACCTCACAGCAGATGAGTGTTTTACATCAAAATTGGAATAAAGAACCTGGCTACAGTGCAATGAAATCCTAAGGTCTAGACAGAAGAATTGGTCTTTCAAAAAGCCACAGACTAGAACAACAAATGCAGACCAGGACTAATTTCCCTCCCAAAAAACAATCAGACCTCATCAAAATTATTAATGTAAGCAGAAAATATCAATAAAACCAATAGCATTCAGTCAATAATTTACTAAAAAAATTAAAGCAGTGTTTATTATTTATAGTGGGAGCAACTTTACATCCCCTTTTATATGAACTCCTTCTGTGTGATGAATATCTGGAACACAATAACCATTATAAGAGCAAGCCAGAAACTTTGGAAATTACAATATTAATATAATCTTATTTTAGCATCAACAGGACTTATGCATTAAGGAAGTGTCTGCTATTTTACACCATAGGAACTGGTGGCTTGGACTTTGTGAACAGAAGTTTTGGATGCTCAGAACAATTTCTCCTTGCAAGACATGAGCAAAATAACCAGAAAAGCACTGGAAATTTAAGGTATGAGGTTTTTGTTGACTTTAGGACTCTAAACCATCACTCTCAAAAAAGAAAGGTCACACGTGCTCTTCAAAAAATTACAAACCTGCACTTTTGCACTTGGTGCAAAAAATTACAAACCTGAACTTTTGCACTTGGTGTTGATAGGGGCTTCATCAGAGTGGTCTGGGCAGTCAAAGTCCCCATCACATTGCCACTGGGAATTCAGCAGGCAGCGCCCATCAGCACAGGTGAACTCTCCAGGACGACAGCGACGATACCCTACAAAACCAGCAACCACTCACCTCATGCTTGCTCTCATAGTTTCAACATAAAATTCTGAATATTTGAAGCAACACAAATAAAGTTTTTTTTTGCTCCATCTAGAGATGCAGAGTGTTATGCTCACACACCAGCAAAGAGAGAAATCAAAATAAAGAAAACTACAAGATACAGATATTTTCTAGCTATTTTCTGTTGTGGTTCTCATTTCTGGAGCAAATTTAAGAGTAAATAACCAATACAGATTATAACAGCATAAAACCAGGCATGATAATCACCAATTTTTCATTTTGAAGGGGATATTTGCTCTGTATTTTCCATAAATATTATTTATATAGATTAATGCTTCTGAGTATGGCCCAGATACATTGAACAGACACTCAGAACATATAAAAAACCCTAAATTCATGTGAATGGTGAAAATTAGATATTCACATATGGTTATAGTTGATATAATTTAAATGCAGTGATAGTCATGACAGATGTGTTTGATTCTTTGATAGGAAAAAAACATATATGGAGACAAAGACAAAAATACATACAATAAACTTATTAAACAATAAATTATAGGACATACTTTTAAAATTCTTCTAAATGTTATTAGCAATCAACTGGAAGACTCTATGGAAAATTTGTCACTGTAGCCCCAGATCCAAGTTAATTCCAAGCTGTATAATTAATGCATAATTTAAAAGTTAGAATTAAAACAATTTAAAAAAAAGAGCTTTTTTTTCTGATAATGCCTTAGAGTAGCAGACCCTGAAGAGTGCCTTACAGTTAGCAGTGTGAAATTGTTCTATTTACTCTATTTTTGTTATACTTGCCACATTCCAGGGATTCATCTGATCCATCTCCACAGTCATCATCATGGTCACAAACAAACTGTTTGGGAATGCAGACTTTGTTATGGCACATGAAAGCATTCTCATCACAAGTGTTATTGGGAGCTAAGGAAAATACAGCACATAGAAAAAAAAAAAGAAATGGAGAACAATCAGATAAACAGTTGATTTTATTACACAAAGATGAAATAAGAAGTGAATTTGAGGGAATTCAATGGAAATAACCATAACTTTTTAGTCAGATAAAAAGCATCACACAATTCAACACCAGAAAAAGCTACTCATCACAAAGAATGCTACAGAAGTAAAGATAGCTAAAATCTTCTGTAATCCAAGAAAGAAAAGCTTCAGAAGTCGATGCTGTCTATGACTACACTAAGGTCTGGCTCTGAAGAAAAGAATATTTGGGCAAAAAGATGTCCTTATATTGGTCTGCTCCTGAACAAATGCTCTTTGAAGTCCACAAACACTCAAAATGTATAGAATACACTTACGTACCATTTTTATGTATTAATAAAAAAAACCCTCCAATGAAACTATTACTGAACTCCTGACACTGTTCATGGAAACGTGTCTCAGGCAGACTGGAAGTAACATTTTATAGGGCAAGAGATGTCAGGATCTGAACAATTAGCCAGAATAAACTGAAGACAGAACTTTCATCTCCCTTCTTGATGTACAACCTCCTTGACATGAGCAGCAGCATTTTCTTCAGGAAGAGCAATAAAACTGCAATGTCACTGAAGCGCTGATTTTCACCAGTCAACACTGCATAATGCCTGTGGCGTGCCACACATCCTGATCTCCAGCTGAGCTGCCTCACTGTGTCAGCCTGACTAAAGCTGTGAAGGATCCTCTCCATGTGCTCACACGTGGGTCAGCACTCTTCACCAGCAAAGTGGACATGAAAATAACATGAAATAGCATGAGAATAACAATTTTTTGGACATGCAAACCTACCACAGCCCGCTGTGGAGAGCTCATCGCTTCCGTTGGGACAGTCGCGCTCCCCGTCGCAGAGCCAGTGCTGGGGCACGCAGGCGTGGGAGCCCAGGCAGCTGAAGGTGTCTGCAGCACACGTCACTGAGCCTGGGGACACATGGCAGGGGAGCCCTCAGCACTGAACCATCCCAAATCCCCAGCTAGAATACCCTAACCCATGTTTGTATGGTGACTGGTAATGATTAAAGGGGTTTATTTTAAAATCTCGGTGATTATTTCATTCTGCACATTATGATAAATCTACTGGCTGGGATCGTTTTACAGTCAAATTTTCACAGAATCACAGAATCACTGGGTTGGAAGAGACCTTCAAGACCATTGAGTCCAACCGAGCCCCAACACCTCAACTAAACCCTGGCACCCAGTGCCACATCCAGTCTGTTTATAAACACATCCAGGGATGGTGACTCCACCACCTCCCCAGACAGCCATTCCAGAACTTTATCACCCTTTGTGTAAAAAACTTTTTCCTAATATCCAACCTGTATTTCCCTTGGTGCAGTTTGAGGCTGTGTGCTCTGGTTCTGCCAGTGCTGCCTGGAGAAAGAGCCCAACCCCACCTGAGCACAGCCACCTTCCAGGGAGTTGTAGAGAGTGATAAGGGCACCCCTGAGTCTCCTTTTCTCCAGGCTAAACACCCCCAGCTTTTGACTATCTGCTGTTTCTACCTTTCTTTTCATTTATTCAGCCTCTTAAATTCCCCACGCTTCATGGAAACTATCCAGCAGAATTACTTTTCAAACCAGTTTTGGTCAGTAACTTTGGCTGCACGTTTGGACTGACAGGACACAGGAACTGATCTTGCAAACCACATACTCCCTGCATCACCAAACTATGCCAGGAAGCCAAAGGCACTCCAAACTTTTGTTAATCAGTCCCACAGAGAAGAAAACACTTTTCCAATCCAAAAAAATTTTCCAACCCAAGTACAACAGCAGTGGGAGCAAAAAATACCTGACAGCTCTGATTCAACTAACTCAACATACTATTTATCTGACTAATCTTTTTTTCGGCTATTTTTTAGACAATATTATACCCTAGGGTTAAATTTCCTCCATTTGGAAGTAAATCTTAGAAAAATCAGTATTTTTTTAACATCAAGTTCAATTCTAGAAATATCAAAAAATGGCAAGTGAGCGTAAGTAAGCAAAAGTTGCCCCTTTTGCATAAGTAAGATAGAAAATAATTTAAAAAATATTTTAATATTTTATTAAATTCTAATTAAGACTAGTAGAAAATACACTGTCTCCTTTTTAGTGAAGTATTTTTAACTTATCTAAGAGGGAATAGAAGAAAGAGCTAAGGAAAAAACCCAAACCTAAAACAAAAAAATACAATAACTTTAGGGTCTTTGAGCACCTGGCACTCTAAAACTCAAACAGGGGTTTTACATCAAGGGTAGGAACTGGAGAACAGGCTGGCTGTCCTTTTAGCCAGCTGGTTTGCCATTCATAACTTTACTGATAATGATGCCTTAAGTTTTAGCTTTCATATTTTTCAGATTCTGTACTGCCTTAGTGTGTGACTCTGAATATCATATGAAGTGTTATTAAGTTCTCTTCACAGCTTAGTTAGACAAAACAATCCTTTTCCAGCCCCAGAACACAGGACACCATTGCAGCTTCAGGCCCAAAAAGTGTAAAGGACACCAAATTGAGGAGAGCAGTCTGGGAGGATGGGACTTCATAACCTGAAGCTGTGATTGGACAAGTGACCCCAATATGTAAATGGACCAAAACTTATGAAAGTGTGGAAACTCCTGACTCATTGTCATTTTTGTGACCATTTTGGGTCCATCTTGGGCAGAGCCATGGCCAGGCTCTTGTACTTCCCAAGGTGTATCCTTTGAAGGCTTTTTAATAAGTACCTACTTTATTCCTTTAACTCTGTCTAGCCTCTGTTCCAGGTCAGCCTCTTTAGACATCAATAGAATTACACAAATCACACAGTTCCCATAAAAATGAACATATCTGCTGGGTGGAGGGGGCTGAGGGAGGAGATCCCTTACACCCTTTGGAGATTCTGTCCTTGTTCCCCTCCCAGCCTCTCCTTGGAGCACGTGGTCTCCCTCATTCAGCATGATCTGACCCAACCCAGAACTGAAAAGATCCAACTCACCACAGATGGCATCGCTCTCATCTAACCCATCTCCGCAGTCATCCTCACCATCGCAGGTCCACTGCTTGGAGATGCACTTGTTTGCAGAGCAAGCAAACTGATTCCAGGAGCAGGATGAATCTGGGGATGACACCAGGCCCTGCATTTGTTAGGTTCAGAACTTCACTGCATTCCCTGCTGTTTCAAGCACAGTTTAGGATTTTTTGCACTGCTCCTTTCTCTCCTCCCAGTTTCCATGTATTAAAATGCTCCAACTCTACAATTCCAATCTTGTTATTCAGCATATCATCAGTTTGTCCAAGAGTTTGCATTCACCAACACATTTTTAAAAGTAAAGAGTGAAATGTTCCAAAAGACATTCCAATATTTTCAAATATTTTGTAAGTGGGATAAGGATACACACTTAAAAACCTGAAGCCAGGTTCGCATATTTAACAGGCGGTACAACTATAGTGAACTGCTTTATTTGGGTAGTAGGACAGAGAGGGCACAGATCAAATTTTCCAACCTAGCCTTCCTCCTGGTATTCCAGAAGTTAACTCCATCTTTAAAAGATATCATATTATTTTTTTCTCACAAGAAAATTCTGTGCATTTGCTTTATCCCATTTACACTTTTCTATACATTGAAAATAAGAGCTTCTACATTTCAAATTCAGACTGCAAAACTTTCCTAAATCAATGCTATTCTTTTCTGAAAAATTCAGGTCTTGCATCTTTCCCAGGCTTCTTTCTTTAAGAACAAAGTTTATTTTGCTGCAACTGATTTTGATGACAATAAATTTTAATATTAACATTAAAAAGAATTTTAGATAATAAAACCTGAATTTAAAGGAGAGCACTGTAACAGCTATCTCAAAATGGGAAAGAAGCATTGACTTAACACCCTTCCCTTTTGCTGATAAAAATCAGCTAATTCAGTTTACAGTATTGTACACAGGAGTATAACACCTGGAAATGTAAATACCAAGTTATGCTTGGCAAATGTGGCCAACAAAAAAAGACTCTGATTGTCACAGTGCACAGTGCTTCCTAATTTCAAAGTTATGGGATAAAAATATACAATATAAACTACAAATCAAATATGGAAGCATGTCAGTGGGAACTGCGCCATGAAGAGAGTAATGAAATAAATAATAAGTAATTAAATGTTCAGTCATGGTAAGAAATAAATGAAAAAAACCCACAAAAAACTGAAAGAAACCCCAAATTTCAGGTCTTGTTTAAATTGAGAATAGAAAAATTTGACACGGCTCTCTGGTACAATTTAATTATAAAAATAATCCATTCAGGTAATCCATACAAACTGAAAAGACCAGCGCTCACTAGGAGTAAAACCAACCTTCTTTGTGCCTCAATTAGGCAAAATTTAAGAATCTGAAAAGATCTGAGACAGAACAGACCCTTAACCCAGTTCACAGTTCATGCTGTATTTTATTTACATCACTTTTGTCATGACTTTAAACAATTGTATCTGTAGGGTCTCTGAGGCAAAGCAATGCCTGCTTTGAGGTTTGGGTATTTCCTTCTGGGCTCCAGACACTGATTCAAATTCATTCTATCTGTAAAACTCTTCTAATGAGGAATTGTGAAGAATTAGTGGAATTTTTAAATATTAAATTAATAGAAAATCCTGTATATAAAGATATCCTTAAGAGAGAAAAAAATAAATTAAAGGGCTTTCATTCTGGCATGAAACAGAATTTAGGGTATTGGCAGCATGAAGTATTAGAGTTGAATCTGAAAACACAGCATTAAAGACTTTTTTTATAGAATCTCTGAGATATAAATGCACACTTCTTTCTTTCCAAAGTGCATTAGTGACTAGAGAAATACAAATAAGACAAAATGCTCACCACAGTGCAATTCATCTACTCCGTCCTCACAGTCTTTCTGCCCATCACAAAGCCAGGTGGTCAGAATACATCTTCCACTAGGACAACCAAAATAATTTTCTTCACATGTGGGTTTGTTTTGAACTGTGATAAAATAAAGAATGTAATGTAAAATGGTCTCTACTAGTATGATTAGGAGCCTAATACATTTCTGCTAAATTTCTGAATAGTGATGGACAAAGTGCTTATGTCTAAAAATGGAAAAAAAACTGTGTTAATAAAAAAAAAAAAAGTGATTGCTATGTAGCTTAGGGAGCTGAAATAGTTATTTTTAATTTTTCTAGAGAAGAATCAGAGCATAACTTCAAACTAAATCAAAAGGCCTAGAGAGGAAAGTAGTTCAGTTTACAGGTTTTGAGGTCAGGCAGGTCAGCACTGCTTGTTGTTTTACACAGCTGAAGAAATTGCCCTTCTGAACTTTCTGCTGTCATTTACAAGATAACCTAATTGTGGCAGTATTTTTGTCACTGGGAGAAGCCACAAATCTCATGCATGCACTGACTCACAGGAGCTACACCGGTGATGCTGGAGCCAGAGGTTTAGACTTGGTCAGAAATTAAAAAGTTCGGCGCTGTCTTTTTAATTTTATTGAGTCAGAAAGTAATTTAAAATTTGACTTTTATGAATTATTAAGAAACCATGTGTGAGGAAAGAAAACATGCCACATGTAGAGTTTCATGATGCAAGCAGAAATATGAGTCTAATAACAGCTTATTTTCAAAATCTTAAGTGAGGTCCTGGGAAAACCCAGGATGGAATTCCAAGCACTGGGGACCACTGAAACCCTCTACCATGGTTTTCATTATTCCTTCAGCGTACTGGATTTGTTTTCAGCCTCCTCTCTTTTAAAAGGAAAGGTAAAATAAACATTTATGGCTTCTACAGCTGTATGAATGAAAAAAAAAGAAAAGACTAAAGAAAGAAGTGGAACATCTGTGATGACTTGGTAGATAATAAGGATTCCCTAAGCAAAGCTAACCTCCACAAGTATTTTGCTGTAATTTTCTGTAAGAACAATGACACTGAACCAAACTGCTAATGGGAATTGCAATATTCATAACAGAAACAACACTCAAAAACTTAATGTGCCAGAGCTGGTCAGTTTTGAATGAAATGGCAAAGGAAATCACATGTAGGCTGAGTGGGAATGGTATTGCTTCCAAGTAAAGGGAGGAATGATCCAGGCAATTAGTCACACATTAAAATGATGGAACATTTTGGCATACAATTGGAATTCAGAGAGAAGTAATACAAATAAATGGACAATGAAATAAAATGCACATTAGTGTACTTATGCAACATTAGTTTACCGAAGCTGTAGCACACTGCTTTCAACATTTTCCTTGGTATGGGAAAAAAACCTTTGTCTAAAAATACAGCAAATCAAACTATTTTGACCTTAATGAAGTGTTATATACAATAAATTCCTCATAATTAAGAGATAATCTAGAGAACATAGAGATTAGAATGAAAACTCTAACTTAACATGCATATATTTTATAGACTATGGAAGTTCTTACTGACAGGTTGGCTGACAGTTCTGCTGAAGTCCCAGGTTCCTCTGGATCCTGGTAATATTTTTGTCAATAAATTTGACACAATGTATATGAGAATTCTAATAGAACCTTCTGGTGACACAACAGGATTATCACACAGAAAAAGAGAATATTAAATGGAAAGAATCTGATTATGTCCACTACTATTCAATGGCATTGAACAACATAAAATTAGAAGTTCTAATTTTACAAATGAAAAAAATGTATTATTTAGTAAATATTTCTTTTTATTTAACACTAGTTCTTAGAGGAAAGGAGTTATGGCCAACAGGAGGTTAATTTCACTCTAGAATGAATCAATTATCAAAACAAATAGAAATAAAAATGCTTTCATTTTGTATTTAATATTCTCAAACTCAGATGAGGAGTTCTGGATAAAAATGGAGCAAACACATAAATTCCCTCCCTCATTAGGTAAGAATTGAATGTTATGAATAATTAATTGGTTAACATTAAATAGAACTCCAGTCCTGTGTCTGGGGCTCAAGTTGTCATGATCCCTTTCTCATGGCTGCTATCACAAAAGCAATAACCCTGGATTCTACCCTGGCAGCCTATTCCAAGGACCTCCAGCAAATAAAAGAGAAAGTAAAACAAGTCAGCAAGAAAAGAAATACCACCCACTAACGCTGCAGCTAATAAAAGTTCCTGAGTGATTATGCTGATGCTTGTTGAGCTTGACACTTTAATGACTCGTGTTTTACTTAAATAAAAATGATAAATGACAGGCCTAACCTGGAGGAAATAGAAAGCTAGACATTACAGTTTGCTTCAGAAAAAAAGTCAGTATTCATTTTTAATAATTTGCATAATCCCAGGAAACACAAAATAAAGGTGAATAAACTGCATTCAGCATTGTAATAATCTCTATGTTAAATAAATCAGTATTGACCAAATAAACATTTTGCAACACAATGAGAAACACTCTGCCTCCCCAAACAGGACTTTTTTTCTTTGTTTAAAAGGTAAATTTATGTTTTGGGTTTGGTTTTTTTTAAATTTTTTTTACAGTTACCTGGGCATTTTAATTCATCTGTATAATCTCCGCAGTCATTAGACCCATCACAAATCCATTCTGGCAGTATACAGAGAGAAGTGGAATTACAGCTGATAAATCCTGAAGACTTTATCCCAAGTTTATAGAAGTAAGCACAGTTTGTATCATCTGGAAAGAGACAGAAAATTACCACACACCTAACACATCCCGAGAGCCTCAACATTTAATTTCCACATTGGGCTGGAGGAGCCCACGCAGGTGTTGGAATCCCAAGCAGCAACACCCAGGAACGAACTGCTCCATAACAAGGAATAATCAAGGAGCAGCTGCTGGGAGGGAGCATGAACACAAACTCACTGCAGTTCTTTTCATCCGAGGCATCTGCACAGTCAATGATCTGGTTGCAGCGCGCTGATTTCCCGACGCAAACCCCATCCGCACAGCGGAATTCTGTCGGGGCGCACGCCGAGTCTGCAACATATGGTTATAAAGGATGCAAATTTGTGTGCTAAACACACTCTTCAGATGCACATCAGACACATGATGATGCTTAAGCCTTCCGCCTTTCAGAATGAGGCATTCAGAACACTCTGTACTTTCCAGCAGATATGATTTAGAGTTTATTACACCTTATAAGTTGCTAATTTTTTAATTTATTTTTTAGCCTAAAAGTGTCTCTAGGTAATTCAATTCCTTTTGAGATAATCAATTGTCCTAGTTTTGCACGATTGCAGATTTCCCCAGGCGACTGCTATACATGAAAAAAAATGCGAGCCATGAGGGAACTGTTTTTTTCTTGTGGAGAAGTCTCCACAACATTAACAAGAGGGACTTCTCTCCCTAAATGAACTGGAGAAAGACTTTTCTAGAAGTGGTAAACTTACTGAAATTTTAGGGTTTTTTTCTTTACATTGCCAGTGGGAAAGAAAAGGTTGTGAGGGGAGGAGAAGTGTTCTGAAGGTTTTGCTATGATTCTTATTACTCTTTCTTCTAGTTAGTGTTAATAAATTTTTCTTTATACCCTTTTAAAGTTTTGAGCCTGCTTTGCCTTTCTCCTAATCCTACCTCACAGCAGGAAGTGAGTGCACTGGTGATTGGCCAGCACTGAACCGACCACACTCATTGGTGCATTGGCCAGGAAATCTCAAAATTGACAAAATCTCAGATTGGTGAACCAAAACTACTACATGAAATTGGTGTTTCCACCTGGTTTCGAACTGAAACCACCACATCATCATTTGATGGAGGAAGAAGCATTTTCAGGATCATCCATGAATCTCTCAGATTTATTTCTTGGAAAACCAGCTTGGGGTTCTTGCCTATATGTTTTTCCCCCGACATATAAATGATTTAAAATAATTTTGTGCCTTCAAAAAATGCTTGTTACTACAGCTATTTAGCTTTTAGTTATAAATCACGTGGAATAATATCCCTGCCAACCTTTCTGAATCGTAACTAAGGATTTCTGTGGTCTGCTTGCTGGTCTATATGCATTGGATATATATGCATATATCCATTGCACGAATATAAATATTCTTGTTAAAAGATATAAATCAAAAAAACAATTCTGATATGAAGAGGAGAACAATTCTAGTAAGGTTTGAAAAGGACACAGACACTGCCATGCATCTGAGAAGCAGAGAAATTGAGCATCTGCTGCTTCAGAGAAGAAGCACATGCAGAGGAGAAATCACCATCTTTCAATCTGTCTGCAGTAAGGTTACTCTCTCATTACTTCACAGAAGATACAGCACCTGTATTTTATATTTTATACACATAAAACATAAATTATAATTTGTATAATGCACGTGTATATTTTATATTTTATAGTCAAAACCACTCTCCTTCTAGAAGACTGTAGGTGCAAACCAAAATCAGCCTTTGCATCAATCCCATCATTTGATTAAATCACACGTTATTTTCCAGCTACTTCTATTTGCATAATGAGTATTTACAAAGCAATATTCTGAAATCACCTTGGAAATAAGATGCCATTTACCTTTGCAGTCAAATTCATCAGAGTTGTCACCACAGTCATTGGCACCATCACAGACTTTGTCGCTGGGAACACAGCGGCGATTGGAGCACGGCTTGAAGCCCTTCCGACAGCCTCTGTTTTCTGGAAAGTTAAATAGCAGCTCATGATTGGATTGACACCTCATGAAAACAGCCTTACCCTCAATCCAAACAAACATTCCAGAACAATATTTTAATTGGTGATGAATTCCAAGCTACAGGAAAAAAAACTTCAGAAATTGTTCATCTATTACACAGCATAACTTGGACTGATATAGGGATAAAGAGCAATAAAAGAAAGCATGATGACAAAGAATGACAAAAAAAAAAAAGAAAAAGGGTGGCCTGATTCCCAGCTTTCATTACCTTGGTACAAAATGCCCATGTACTTTAAATGCATTTGTTTTGACACACTTGTTTGGGGAAAATGTTTGCATGTGGCATCACACAGAATGAAGCATACAAAATTTGGCCTAATCCAAAACAGGAATAAATGGAGAATAAAATAACAACAAATATTAGCAGAAAGGTTTCTGGATTTCTGAGCACCAATACCAACAGCACTCTGCTCAAGAACACTGTTGAAGAATGTATGAATTTTACATATAATGGTATGTTTGGAAATTCAAGACTGATTTACTAAAGCCCTAATTATTGCAGAAGTCACAATAATAATGTTCACTGCATTAGTTATTCAAAATAATGAGTCCAGCACTCTGTTCTTTATCAGATTCAGAAAGCAACGCCCTGTATATGACCCAGTGGATGAAAGGACCTCAGTTCTTCCTGTTTTTTTCTCCAGTGTGTAGAAAAATATTTGGTATAGTTGATTTAAATGAGGCAAAGTGTTCACACTGCACATTAATATAATGTCCTTCATAAAATTATGTGGCAAATCCATGGAAAGACAAATTGTTGGTTTTCAGAATCACAGAATCATGGAATGGGTTTGAAGGGACCTTAAAAGCCATCTCCTTCCACCCCAGGCCATGGGCAGGGACACCTTCTACTATCCCAGGCTGCTCCAAGCCCTGTCCAATCTGTCCTTGGTCACTTCCAGGAATGGGGCAGCCACAGCTGCTCTGGGCAACAAATCCTGTATTTATAAATCTATTTACAAATTTAATAACTAGAATTCATATATTTTACAGTACTGTACAATAAGGTATCTTCCATCTTTAAAAAAGCATTTAGCCAATTTTTCCTTATTTTTGCTCTAGAGACAGAAACATGAGAACATTTGAGATGCTTTTTATTAAATATGTCATTTAATACATGAATTTTGGAAGAAAAAAATAATTTCAGGTAATTTTTTCCATGTCATGTCAAGATTTTCTTAATGTGTGTTGGCATTTTCTTCTGGGCATCTTGGCCGAGCAGTTGGTGTGAATAAGAGGAAGCAAACTAAGGGTGTTTAACACCAAAATGACAACAGGAAGGTGAAAGATCTGGAAATACTCACCACAGTAGAAAAGTTTCTCATCAGACTTGTCCTTACAGTGAGCAATGCCATCACAAGTCAGCTCATAATCAATGCATTCACCGTTCCCACATTCAAACTCTGAATAGATGTTGCAAGTAGAATTTTTACCTAAAAATAAACCATATTAACACATAATTTTTAAAAGCTTTTACAACTCATGAAAATGAGAAAACATGCTGGCTGCATTTCAATTTTGACCTACATGAATTTTGAAAACCTGAGTACAAAACAGTAAAACACACCATGGCATCAGAATTTAAAAGCTTCTACAAAGAGAACCTCTAAAAGAAAATACATTGACAAATATCCATGAAGGAACATGCAGTGAAACAATTCACAAGCACTCATTCTGATATGGTAAGAACTTTGGAACTACTGTGCTCAGCTTCCTTCTACTCACCCATGCCTTCCCAATCCCCAGCTTGAATGACACAGCCTAAACCCCAAGGCAGAAAACCTGCTGCTTCCATTTTACTTTTTTCTTTTATCCACAAAAAAACCCTCCCCTTCTCATCTAGAGGACATTTTATCTATTATTTTAGAAGAGAACCAGGTCCATGTTTAAAATTTTTCCTCTTTTACTTAAGAAATAAAAACATTTCACAAATTGGACACAACAGTTTGGTCATGAACTTCAGGATAAGTCATACATCTATCTGCTTTGTAAGCATGGTTCTAACCCAAATATCAAAGTGAAGAGAAAAAGGAGCATTTAGGACAACTCAAGAAGAAGAACAATGGAGAAATGATATTCAATTGTTATGCTTCTTTGTTTCCATTATAATCACTTCAGCAAAAATTCAGGAAGAACCTATGTCTGTTATATGCAATAGCCAAGCCAATATAAATTGAAAGCATTTCTTGATTTGATTGAAACATGAATAAAAAGTGCTGAAAACAGATTTTGAACAACGCAAGATCTGGTCTTGAATATGATTTATTTAGTCCTTTACATTTGAAGTATTTTTATCTCTTTTCCCTCCATTTTCTAGCATTGTAAGAACTTATGTAGAATAATTATCAATTACATTTGTAGTTCATCTAGTTCAGCATCTTAGACTGCAATCTCTAGAAAAAAATGAAAATAATAAAAGTATATATAGCATAACCTGCCCTCAGTTTGAGTCTAACTGGACACCCTTGTAGAGATTGCTTCAAACTCCACCTTGCAGAAACAAAGAATTTAAACGCCTTTCAAATGGTTTCTTTGATGACAAGTAAGTAGTCGGAGTAGTCATTACCCATATCATCATCTCTCCCTCTTAGAATTTCACTGAAGCTTTGTCTCAAGACTCTTGACTGGCAGTAAGTTATACAGCCTAATTACACTGTAAAAGGACAGTTAATTCCTTTTCTCAGCTGGAATTGCTCACTTTCAATTTTATTGAGTATCACTTGCAGTTCTGTTATGAAGAAAGGAACTTTTGATCTCAAAGCTACACTCTAGTCTGTCTTGTTTCCATCCTTTCTGTGCTACTCTACCCCATCATTTAATGTCTTCTTTTTTTTTCCCTGGTAGTTGAGAACAACATTTCCTGCAAACACTCTACAGAATCATTTAGAAGATTAAATCTTATTTCATGTCCTAGATGACAATTTAAACATGGTTTTACCTAAGAGCAATTTTAAGAGCTGCAATGCACTTGGAAAATATAAATGCCACATAACTATAAAATAAATTGTTAGGCATGTGAATTAATCTGCTGAACCTCTCTCACTTCCACTGCCAATCACTGGTTTGACAACATAGATAGGTGAGAAAGTGTTTTAATTAAGGTTCAACTTCAGTAGCTTATCCCACAAAACACTAGGGAAGGATACATACAGATATTTCTATGTATCTCAGCAGTAATTGTGATAAATATGTAAAAATCCTATTAAGAGGAAACAGCAACCCACTATCATAATAGGAGTTTAAGGAGAGCTTGAACACTTTTAACTCCCCAAAGACTTACAAGACAAAAGAGTTAAAAGCCAGGTTGGTGCTGAATAGCCAGATCAATTTTTACAGTATACAGAAGAAATAAAATTAATGGCTTGGGCCAAGTGTCCTATGAAAGCCAAGTGCCTCACAGCACAGAAAAACATCGTGTCAGCCACCATTACTTACTCACACATCTGTTATCATCTATCAGGACTCTGTCCCCTCTGCACGAGCAGTTCACTCGTCCATCAGGCGTCAGAAGGCACAAATCATGGCAGCCTCCATTCATTTGTGCACAGGGAGATAACTCACCTGGAAGACAAATGACAAGAGATGAACTCTATTTTATTAAATTTGCTTCAGTGGCCAATGTCTTTGAGGGAGCAAAAGTCACCATATCTCAGATTCATGGGCAATTGATTCAGGTTTTATCAGTCAGATGAAAATGTCAGCATCCCTCAGATGCTGGCATGCTAAAGATAAACAAACACCTGGAAAATAATAATCTTAAAAACATTCAAAACTGCAGAAATTTGACAGGAAAGTATTTAACTGTGATCCACTGAGCTCAACACCCATAGCAGAGCATTCCAAATAATGCTTATTTACTTGGTGTCCTGGGTTGTAAGAGACGTGTGTATTCTATTTGCCATCTGTTAGAGGTGNCGACACTTGGGAAAAGGTTATACCCCATCTTTTCTTAATGAAAGAATTTATGAAACACCATGAAAAACTTTTAACTCAGCTAAAACTAAGTAAAATCCCTGAAATGAATGATATTGGCATCAGGAAAACTGCTTTGTAGCTTACAGCTGTTGGTGTCGTTGGCAACAGCGATGATTCCCATGGGCTGGTGCGGGATGTCGGAGCGGAGAACTTTGGTGTCTCCTCCCGTGTATTTGCTGGAACGCAGGATGGCTCTCCTCACTCCATCTGACCAGAAGATGTACTCGTCATACACAGCCAGGCTGAGGAACGTGCCTGGGCCAGACTTGACAATGACCTAAAATGCAAAAGTGCAGAAAAGAAACAGCAGTGGAAGTGCTGTCACTGAATGAGGGGATTTTGAAGTGGAACCTGTGGCTCCCATCGCGTTTAGGCAAAACACTTAATACTTTTATACCTGCAGCACCTGGGGAAATGAGATAACAGCACTTAAAATGTGTTAAAAGGATGCCACAGGCATCCAAATTTCAGAAAACCAGGCATCTGTTCCTTAATTAAAAAAATCACAGTTTATCTAAATGTGCCTGTAAAAATACCTACTCAACACTTTACCTGCTTAATAGCTCCAACAGAAGAGATTCTTTCAGCATAGCTGAAAGTCTAAAAATTCAGTCTTTAGGAACGAAAGTGAACTGAAGAGCTTTTGAACATAAGAGTGCTCATCAAACCATCACATTAGAAATTGGAACCCTAGATATTAAATGTTTCAGGTTTCCCCATTCAGAAAAAAAATACAATCTCACCATAGTAATAACTAATTTAAAACCTAGAAGGAAAACTGAATTGAAGGTCACTATACAGTAAGGTTTGGAAAAAAATTCTAGAAATACAATGAATTTGATCCTAATCCAAACCACGGCTCCTGTAAAATACTTGCATATGTTCTTTCTTTCCATATATCAGAATTAAAAATTTCATGTGAACAGTTTCCCTTCTGAAGAATATGATGAATTTATATCAGTTTTTTAGTTGAAAGTTTAATTTTGGCTGAAGAGAATGACTGGAAGGGGGTTAACATGTCTCTATAAGATAATGGACATAAATAATACTCTTACTATTTTTATTGAATTGTACTCCAGGTTTCTCTGTGAAAAAATAGTAAGCTATGTATATTTATGAAGTGAGGACAGTTCTCACCCAGGCCACGGGGAAAAAAAAAAAATCCTATGTCTAAGTGCTACTTATCATAGGGAAATTGGGATAAAACTAGAAAAATAATATCCGTTAACATATGTACTTAGATCACCATGGTTTTCCATCTGCTTTGTGTGCTTTATCCCCTTTCCCAGAGGGAGTTTATAACAGCAATGAGTTTTCATGGAAATCTCCATGAATCAGCAATCCTTTGTGCTTGCAAGGGGATGCTGTGTGACAGCTCTTCAAAAAATGCTGGGATTAGAATGGAGTAGTAATAGTCAATTCCATATTTAATTATTAAATAATTCATTGTGGGTGTGTAGCAAGTCTTTCTCCATATAACAAATGCACATATTATAGAGGACATCCAAATTTCATTTTGTGAAACAAAAGCCCCCAGTTTTGATACTACAGCTATGCCTTGCAGAATAAGAAGGTGTCTCAGTTCTGCATGATTCAATACCAAGGGATGCTCCAGGTTTGCTCCCACCTGTGCCAGTTCAGGGTATCTCAACAACCTGCTAATATAAATAATTCTAGTCCTGTGCACAGGAGCATTCCTGTCCATGCTTAAATTCACTTATACAGACAGAATGTCAAAATTTCTTACATTAATCAGATAATTATAACAAATTCTGCTTTACTATGCACATCATGTATTTCTGCATATTTTAAAGAGGGTTAGACAGCAAATCATTTTACCCAGTAAAGATTTTTTTTCCCATGATAAATATCCCAAGAGGACAACATTTCTTCACCCAACATTTTTCCAGAATGAAAAGTATTAAAAGATAAATGGGAATAAATTCATGGCAAAAGATTTTTTCTCTAATTGTGCACATTTCCAGTAAGACACTTTTCATAATACACTCTTAAAAGCTTGCAGTATTCATATTCAGACATTTCAGGGGGAAAAAGAAATTAAAATCATCTGTGTTTCTGAAAGATCTTTATGAAATCTGGCCATGCAGATTTTGCAGCTCCATATTCTTCTCTGTGATAGCGTGAAACTGTCCCAGTTGGAAAGATTTTATTGTTAAAATGAAGACTAAAATACTGCCCTGCTCAGCTTTTTGTGCTGGGAAGCACTGTCCTAATTTATCTCAGATTGTAACAATAGAATGCAAATTCACTATGGAACTGATCATTGCTGTTCAGCCTTGGGAGAGCTGAGATTCAAATACAGTGCCACAAAACCAAATGTTTTTTCACTATTGCGCATTGTATTTAATTTCCTGGAGTCTCTGTGTTATATCACAGTCCCATCCAAGGACATCGATTTTATTCAAGCAACCAAAATAAAGAGTTCATATTTCTATCAGCTTTTGGCCACCTTTACAGCTCTTTGAAATTCTAATTTATATAATAACACTGAAAGTTGTGACAATTTTTTATTTCTATTTTTTAAATTCTAAATTTATACTAAAACTTGCAACAACCCAAGTAAAATTTTAAGATTTTAAGGAATCATGAAAAGACATCCTTACCATCCCTTCCACCTGCAAGAGTGGAAGTCAGACACATCTAAAAGTACATCCCTTGTTTTAATACTAAATGATACTAATCTTCAGTTACAGAAGATATTTCAAGCTCTAGGTAACAGATGAAAATTTTTCTCTGTTTTCTCTGTTTTTTCATAAATGCACAGCCAAACCTAAAGCTTGCACTTCTGCTGTAGACTGAAGAAGATATCTGAAAAAATCTAATTGAATAAAACACAAGTTGAACACCAACTGTGGAACTTCTTGAATTGCATCAATACAGAAATTCAACAGAATAAAAACAAACATCCTGGAAACTGAAAGTTACAATTACTGGCAGGTTGCAATTACATGAAGGTTATAATTACCAGAAATATCTCTAAACCCATATTGATTATAGCAATCACACCTATAGGTCTTCAAAATTATAACTGAGAAAAAAACATTCTGCCTGGATGTTAAAAAAATAACTCTTTACAGGAAATTAACAATGTTTCTAGTTCTTCACACATAAAATGTTACAAAATATTTCACACTGAAGAAGAAAAGGAAAAATAAATCAAAATAGCTCATGATATATTAGAAAAATAACTCCAAAACTTGAAATTAGCTTTATTTGCTGAAGGCTCTCTTTCTGTGTTCATTTAAAAAATGTTGTATTTAAAGCACTAAACAGCTAAAACCAGGTGTGGCCATAATATTCAATCCAAGTAAGGGCAGGAGAAAAGACAGAAGAAAATGGGAAAGAACAATAATAATAATAAAAAAAAATGCCACTTCTGTTTTTTAAACCAGAAGATTTGACAGAACAGAACAAAAAAATGTTAAAAATCCAACCCACAAAAAACTTCATATCTTCTAAGTAATAAGAAGGAACAATAGCAACCAAAAAAATCTTCCAAACTTGAAAGAGCATTCCTGAAACCAAATACTGGTATTAAAATATCAGCTCAACACAAAAATCGATAAACCCTTACAATTCACTTTAAAGAGTGAGTTCAATATTGCTAAATGATTTTCTACTAATTCATTGCACTAGACTATTGTGGTGAGCAGAATGAAGAAAGAAGCTGCTATCTGGAAGGAAAATAATTACATTACCATTAGACTTTCATGTTCTGCTACCCAATTTCTACCCTTGTTAACCTAACTGAAACCAGAAAGCAATGAAGCAGACATACTGGGGGAAACGGTAATCTGCCTAAACAATTTTTGACAGGTGGTTGAGGACTGAAACACCCCAAAGAATCTGAGATCACCAGAAGAGCAGAACAATCATTAGTTGCATTGATGTCACAGAAATCAAAGATCTCATCCAGCTGGACCCCACATGAGCAAAGTAAAACAAGTGCCCTGGAAATATTATTTTTCACTAGGTTAATAATAGAGTTAGCAGGCTGGATTCTGGCATTGCTTGTGTCAGTAAAAATGAAGTAAAAATGATCTGCAGCATGATCAGCCACTCTGCTGAAGTGCTGCCAGAGGCCAAGCAGCCTGCTGGGCTTTTCCTTCTGCCATAACAATCCTCATCTAAGTAATGCAGGAAGAGTGAGAACCCAGATCAGTACTTTTGACAACAGAATCAGCTGATTATCCCCCAACAGGTATTGGTGTAACACACCAGAGCTCCCAAAAACCCCTCAGAAGAGCACGCTGGACTGAGATCATGGTGTTCAGGAGGTTTGTGTTTTTTACTGCAATGGACAAGAGGAGGTAAATTGTCAGAAAGCCAAACCAAGAGGCAAGGGACTCAGAAAAATTGGAAGTTTAAATGTTCAATCGCTTAGAAAACTCAATGATCCTTTTCTTCTTGCTGCTGCAAAGTGAAAGCCAAAGACCTGATTAAAAAAGGAGTATTTTAGTAATGGCTTCTGTAACTAAGTGGCATCATGTCCCACTTCATGTCTGTGATGCCGATTTTGTTACATCTTATGCAAAGTTGAAGTTAAACTATTTAATCACAACCTACTAATTACCTTGTACTTAACTAATTACCTTGTACTTCTGTTTTGTGTTCATAAGTATATAGTCAGAGACTGAAAACTTCAGATTCCATTTGGCTGGTTTGTCAAGTTTCTGATACAGTTACTGCATCTGAAAGCATTAGTGAGCTGTGGTCAATTTTTACAGAAGGAAAACAAAAGGAGAAAGGAAAAGCACATGCCTATCCATGCTGACTGTACTTCAGTTCTGCTCTTAGAAGCTTGGATCTCCTATTTTATTCTGAAAAAAAATTGTCTAAAAATAGTGTGGGGAACTACTGGATAAGATTCCAAAAAGCCATGTAGTTTTCATTTAAGATGAAAAAAATATTTCAAAGTTCATATATTGCATACAAAGCACTTTTTAAAAGTTAATAGTTATCAAAGTGAGATGATGCATGCTCTTGTAAAGCTGGGAATTGAATACAAGCCAGAACATGCCCTTCATTCATTATATCCTGAACTTTGGGAGGTACAAAGTCCCTGAAATGAAGATTTCATGAAATACGAGAAATGTAGTGCTAAAGATATAACAAAACCACAAGCACAGATCAACTGCCTTCAGCACATTCCTAGTAAAAGATCTGCTTGAGCTGAAACTAAAAGAGTGTTCAAGGACCAAAATATAGTATGATGAAAGACTAATGGAGAGCAGTTCACTATCTGAAAATGTATAGTTAGAAAATATTAGAAATAAGATTTGAGTAACACTCAAGCATTACACAAAAGAAATTCTGAGCAAACAAAACATTATTTGTATTTCAATAGAGTTAAAGGTCTAATATACAACTAATACTAGGAGAAAATTAGGCAATTATTAATCTTTCTGTAACAATTTCACTTTGAAGATGGTAATGAATGCAAACAACCATACAATGGGTATGCACAGAATTTTTGTTTTACTTACATATCTTTGTGATCCATCGTATTCACACCTCTCAATTTTCCCCAAGCTGCCATCTGAAAAGTAAAGTTTCTCTGCCCTGTGATCAATGGTGAGTCCATTTGGTGTCAGAATATCAGTGCTAATGATAACCTGGGCATTTTTTCCTGAGAGGGTGGATCTCATGATGCTTGGGAGCTGCTCATTCCAGTTAGTCCAAAACATTAAGCTGTATTAAAATCAAAATAACAAACAAAACCATAAGATACATTTTATAATTTAATTCTCTATGAAATGAGCAACAGAGAAAAAAACCAAATGCCTTCATAGTGCCTTCATAGCAACTCTGAATGGCATCTATAAATAATTGTGATAATTAAGAGTGAATAAGAAAATGTAACAGCCTATAAATAAATTATATACATAAATTATAGCAGTTTTGTAGTTCATTAATTTGTATAGGGGTACAATTCTTTTCTCTTACAGATCTGTTCAATCCCGATCTTGTCTCTGTAGCAATTTACCATTAGAGATACAAGCTGTGTAATGATATAAACTTAATTGTGCTAATGCGTGTATTAGTAATATTTAACAGTGAAATTAATCTGCAGCTTCTCCCATGTTAGAGCTGTAATAGAGACCCAAGGATTGGTGTGCAGGGAGTTGATAATGGGAAGAAAAGGACCTTAATGTGCTCTACAGCAGGCTCAGTCAGCCCCTTGTTGCTGTTAACAATGACAGAAAATGTTATGGACTGGGCTGCTGACGGAATTCTAATCCATGGACTAGCAGAACCTGCCCCTCCTCTCATTGCAATCTCCATCAGAGCTTTGGGGTTTATTGGTGGTACCTTGGTAATTGTATTTTACAGTGCAGCATGATTTCTTGATTTGCATTAACAGGACATGAAGTCACACATGGAAATATGCTCCGCTATTCATGCAGCTTTGTACATTCAGCTAACACAAGTTAAAAATAGAATTTAATATGGCAGAAATGTTCCCCAACTTCCCCAAAAGACAGAGACAGTTACAAGAAGCAGAAAAAGCAGATTGCCTTTCTCCTACAATTAATAGAGAAAATTTAAAGCACCTCAAATGTGTAAGACAGTGAAGTAACAACAAAAATCCTCTCACTAACACAGTATTTTGAGAGTGGTGGGAAGGAACTAAGTTAGTCTTCTTTGCAGGATTTTTTCCATTGTTACATACTGTTATACAACACTGATTTCTGGGATAAACACATGGGCCTCTATGTTGCACACAAGAAACTCAGATTTCTTTTTGTAAGTGCTTAAATTAATTTTGGAATTTTTTTTTTAAACTTAAGCAGTAAGAGTGATGATGCCTTGTGAAGGCTGACCTAGAACANAATCAGTGACATGTCTGAGAAAATGACCATTCAATAATTTGCATTTAGCTCACTCTTAAGAAAAGCAGCTTGATGTTTTTTACATTCCATGAAAATGCAATGATTATTTGATCTGAAGCATAAGAACATATAAAATATAGAATCTTACTTTTGCAACTTCTTTATAAGAGCAAGACAACAAAAGATATCAACAATAAAACATGTCAACATTTGCCTCCTAAATGGAGAAATCTAATGCACCTTCACAGGGTTCAGCAATATTGGCTGACTGAAAGAAAGAAGTGTTGCTTGACACCAGGCAAGAATTAGGATTTGCAGGAGAGATGTAACACCTACTTTTGGCATTCATCCAGGGCCAGCACGTGGGGATGGTCGTCCTCAGCCATGGTGATGACGGCCTCACGGTTGAACGCCCCGCGGCGCCGCTGGTCCACGCTGTGCCTGGTGATGGAGGACGTGGTGGAGCTGGTCCAGTACAGTGTGTCCCAAGCTCTGTGATAAGCCAGGCCCTCCACTGACCCAACATCTGCAAGATACGGTGACAGACAGGGCAAATCAAAATCCTGCCAACGGGTTGGTTTTGTTTGTCCTCAGAGCTGAGCCTGCAGACTCGCAGGGTTCAGTTATTTCAGCTTATTATTTTTAAAATTTCTTCTGTTTATTTTTATTGTAATCTAAATCTTATAATTTTCATAAATTTAAATTAAAACAACACAGAGGGCAAGACCACTTTCATAACACTTTGCTATGTTTATCAATTCTAACAATCATTAAACTGATATTACCACTACAGTGCCCCCAGACAACACTTCAGAAATAACAAACATCTATTCAAGACAATAATTATTTAGTCTCATCTTCAAATATCATTTAAACCAGGTCTCGGCATTTTTTCAACAGTTACTTGCATTATTTAGCACCATCTCTCAATGAATTTTGTAGCACTGACACGCTATACTAATAGGGATCAAAGTACCCTGTTGTTAACAACTGTATTGGCTTTTGCTAAACACCTGAAAATTACTGAAAAAATACCAACTCTGAAGGTCTTGGCATCAATATATAATTTTAATAAGCCATGACACCACACTCACTCATTCAACACAAAAAACCGTGAGCTAGGAAAAAAATATTAATAAGCAACTAAAACATATATTTAATGCTCTGAAAAGATAAATTGTATATAATCCCAATATATAAAAGTGACAGAATGTGAGAAATAGGAATAATTATTTTCTACCACTATTTATGAGATAGTACAGAAATATGTATCTTGATAACTTCACTTATTATTTTGCTAGAAACAAATATTTTTAGACCAGAAGGTTCATGCAGATTATTAATGAGCTACAGAAGGCAAAAATGTAGAAATATCATTAGGATTATATTATGTTGGCTATTACAATTTACATTCAGCTTGCTGAAAGATGTAGTTTTCACTATGCAATTCATATATACAGAACAAAAAGTCCCGACTTTTTGGTTGATCACTTTGACAAGAAAACACTGAATCAGAATTTCGAGGCACATAAATCAAAACTAGGAGGCCAATGATGATGTATCAGTTTTTTGTGTTGTTAAAGCACTTGGCCATCTTCTGATGTCACATTTTGTGACATATCTGTGGAGAAGTAACAATGACTTGTATTCAAGAAGAAGCAATAGAAAAATTAATGAGATGACACTCCTTAAAGGAGATGAATATGTGTAAAAAATAGTTTGCCTACTTATGAAACAGAATTTATGAAACCCCATGTACCTTCAGCTCACCTACTAGTAACTCAAATATTGAAATATAGTGAAGGTTTTAGAAATCACCAACTGAAATTCAAAGATAATCAGTTCTCTCAAACATCATAGCAGAGATTTCCATTAAATTTATATGCTGAATCCAAATTCAAAACTACATACAATTCCCTAAACTAAAACAAATGCTCCTAGATTTATGATTTAACTAGGTTTCTCTGTGTAGAATCACAGCTTGGTCTCAATAGTCCTCATGGGTCCCTTTCAACTCGGATATTCTGTGATTCTATTAAAAAATGACAAAGGTATTGAAATTTTCTGACCAATTCTACACTGCATTTGTAAGGAACATACCATCAAACCATCTACTACTCTTCATTTTTAAGATGACAGAAAAAATTTTAAAAAATCATTTTCCTGGTGTAATTTTTTGAATTTCTATCTATTTTAGGGGTTTTTTTCCTGTCTGAATCTGTCAAGAAATTTGAGAGCAAACTGATTACAGAACATAGTCCAAAACTTTTCTGTAGCAGACAAAAAATAATGATAGTCTTCCTGTCACAGTGAGATGTGATCAACTAAAACACAACTACAGGGATGAAAGTGCTCGTCAATACCATGTTTGTTGTTTTATGAGTAATTCCTGTAGTAAAGAGGGAAACTCAATTTTCCCAGGGGTATCAGAAAGCAAAATTCCCCCGTCTTACATCATACTGCAATTCCATGTTCAGGCCTGTGAATGGTGACAGAAGAAGGTTTCATTTCAAGTTGCTGTTTATAAAATGGCAATTTCTAAATATTTAGACAACAGCTACATGGGAGGTTATGGCATATATGGAGACAAGCAAACATTTAGCACACAGATGAAAAAATGTGCTAATAAATTACCTCAAATATACAGTTTTGCAAAAAAAAAAAAACCTTTGCCATACAAAATTGTTTCATACATAATTGAAATAGAAAAACTCAGAGTAAAAAAATATGCTCTTACAGGAAAAAAAAAAAAGGAAACAGAATAATTAAATTGCTACAAGACAAGAAAAAAATAATTAAAAAGAAAACTGACTGCTGCAGACACACACCAAGTGCATTTTCTTAACTCCACCAAAAGCATTTATTCTGAAGGATTTACACCAGGCACACTCTTTTATTTGCTAATAAACTTTTAGTTTTATCATGTTCTGTACTTATGGAATTGACAGCCCAACCAATATAGAAGTGACTCATTTAATAGCTTTAGAAATCTATAAATAAGGTGGTTTTAAAGTCAAGGACAGAAGATCTAGAGAGAGATACAACTTTTAGATAAATTCTTACAATGAATAACACAAGTAACTTTGTTCTTGCTAGCATGTGGTGTGGGCTAGATGTACCAGCAGTGCACTTTTTTGCTAATTTATATGTTTCTAGATTAAATTTGTTTGTTTAGTGGTTTTTGGGATTTTTTGGTTGTGTTTTTGTTTTGGTTTTCTTTGTTTGTTTAGTTGCTGATGACTCTCCAAATTCCTGTAAATCTTTTTATCAGCGATAAAACAGTGACCAAGGACAGAATTATCCTAGAAATGGTCCTCTAGACTTTAGGCTGTTCCTTAAAACATTTCAGCAACTTTATATTTCTAAAGATAGGACATTGGAGAAGATTCCTAAGCAGTGTTATACCATTACTGATTTTTATATAATTACTGATTTAAATAGATATAATTTATATTTACTTATTTCATACTCCTTTAAAGCATATTCTAAAGCACTTTTTTCTTTAAATTTAATTCATCATTATATACTCAGTTACTAGAAAATACATCAGAAATACGTATTCATCCTCTCTGGTGCTACAGTTGGGGGATTTAGTCCCAAGGTTGAAAATTGGCAATTTGTTTACTCTAAGCTTCATATTTCTGCAGCATCATGTAATATTCTGAATTGGTAAAGCATAAAGAAACTGGAAATGAAAAGAATCCCATTTGTTTCACTGACATATTGAATTAAAACACTGATGGCATTAGATGCCTACAGCACTGATTAAATTTATTCTAGCCATGAAGCAACAGTTTATGATTTTCACATGAATAGCATACTTAAATGAAAAGAACATTAATACAATATGATATTAATATACAAATACTCACATTATTCACCTGCCACTGACGTTCTGAATTAAATCAGTAATGGGGTGTATAACTGATTAAATATCTACACAAGAGAATGCAACAGCCTATGATTTACAAAGGCAATGCCAGAGTGATCACATCATTACATTGCCAAATGCTATCTATCACTTTTACTGAAGTTAACGAAGATGGATTGCATCCCACAGATGAGATGCGGCCTATAAATATTGCCATGCTGATCTTCATCTGACTTTCTCGGGGAACAGACAAGCAACAAATCAATAGCTGAAGAAGTCAGAATATGCTCCCTTATTAATGCAACCAGAAAATAAAAATACTAAAGGGCAAAGTTTAAATTATCCAATAATAGTTGAGCTTGGTTATATACACACACAAGTTGTCCATTTCCTAGATTTTTACCTCTTATCTTCTGTTTTGAAACCATCTAGAAAGTTTACAGTCAAAATTTTTCCAGCTGCACCACTTCAATTACCTTGTTCCTTTAATTTCCTATTTCAACCAACTACTTTTCTTTAACAACAATGTAAAGCAAGAACAACTGTCAACATCACCATTTTTTCAACACTGAAAAGCCATCAAAGTAATAAAATTGAGCATAAACAGCACTTTGCTATCAGAACATTGGCCATGGCTTTAACGATCATTCCCCAGCTCAGTTTTGCAATTTCCCTTTCAGGATTGTGCCTGTGGATGGTTCCAGCAGGCTGGTCACAGGAGGGGTCCATGGTTTCTGTCACTCTGTTTGTGTAGGATTATGGTGACAGGTAACAGGTGGTCACCGTTTGATCTGGGCTGAAAGCAAAGCCTTACGAGCAACAAGGCACCTGAAGGGAAGTGTTTATTTTCACATCTCTCACTGACTGCACAATCAGAACTTCATATAATTCTCATCCTCACTTTGTTCCTTGAGTAACAGAAAGCCTTTTGCTAAACAATAGTTCTAAGACAGAACTAAGTTTAAAATAAACTGCAAATAACCAATTATGACATCATTCTATTTAGCCTGAGAATATAATTTAGTTTCAGAGCAGATGTAAAGTCTGCTAAAATTATACCAAAAATGAGAAAATATCTGTATCATTTCTCTCTATCTTGAAAAAATAAACCCATGCTGTAAGCTATCCCCCATAAAAGATTTTTAAATGCAATAAGACAGCATGAACAAACACGTTTATTTCTTCAAGGTAACAATTAGCTTGAGTCCAAGACACTACAAACAACCTCCATGGACATGACCTTATTACTCCTTCAAACTTCCTGAGACAATATTGGAAAGAATGAACATTTGTTGGGAATGATATAAAGAAATATAAGAACATTCTAAAAGCAGAAAAATCCTACACTCTTTTTGTTGGTTTTTTTTTTTGGTTTTTCTTGTGGAAAATGCAACACTGAAATCTCATATCTAGCAAATCATTTGGTGTCTGCCAAAACCATCAACAGCTTTTTGACAAAATCTATACCTGCCTCCAATTATTTATTTCCAGACAATGGATATAGTCCTTCCACAAATGTTCCCTGATTATTTGCCAAGGAAAATCACAAGAGAGATGCAAACCTGCAGTACTCTGTGCTTCTTTATCTGACATATAACTTACTCCTTCAATAAATTTAGGGATTGTCGTAGGGTCAGCAGGAATAATGTAGCAAAGGACTAAAAAAACTTAAGAAAATGCAGGGAACTCAACAATTTAGGAAGCCAATAGTATTTTGTATAACTGGAACCCTCCAAGGATATTTCAACAAATCATTACTAGTTAGCAAGTGTTATGATATCATAACTTCAATGTGGTTAAACATATCCATATAAAAGAAGATTTAAAAGCAGAAAGAGATATGGAATGGAAAGCTAACACATTAAGATGGAAGTATTTTACTAGATTATTAAAAATTTCAACAATTTTCATGGAAGAAATGTTTTCCTAATTACAGGAGCTCACATTTTCTTTTTATGCATTATATGTGCACTCTAAAAAAAACCCAAAACTCTTCACCCTTGCCACCTCCAGAACAATATTACAATGATCCTAATAAGCTTTCTAATAAGTATGTATAATCACACACTTTTATTGTTGCTGTTGAAAAAGAGCTATTTGAGGCATTAATGACAGAACAGCCTAGTAAAGTCTCATGATCTAATAATATTTGCTAGACCACATTACCCTTTAGAAAAAAACCAATAAAATTAAAGGGATGTTCCTCTGCAGTTTTCCCCTGACAGTTCACCAAACACAGTTTTACATTTTATGCAACTAACTCACATCTGCTGATGGAAAAAAATAGCAAATGTGTACATCAATATAAATTTAAGGGCAAGGTTTAAAGTTGAATAAGTCGCAAACATTGTTTATTCTTCATTAACAATCTCAACTGCAATAGGCAGGAACACCTTTAAATGCAGTAGGCAGGAACACCTCCTCAGTAATGAGGTACGGAATGCTCAGGACATACCAAACTAAAAGATCAGTGTGAGTCAGCTCCCATCATGAATATATTTCAGAGCTTCACACCAGGAACACCTAAACAAAGCATGAAAAGTGCAAGAACACATATTTCTAAAATAAAATTTATAAAAGCTTAATATAAATTCATCTACTATAACAGCAATTCATAGATTTTACCCACTGATTTTAGACTACTGGAAGGTATCCCTGCCCTGGCAGTGTCTTGGAACCAGATGATCTTAAAGGTCTCTTCCAACCAAAACATTCTTGATTGTCTGATTCTTTAATATGCAGCAACATACATAAAAAAATTCCATTGACAAACCAGACACTTTGTTTTCCTCTAATAATGTTTGCATTGTAATAATAAATATTACTTTTTACTATTTAAATATCCTAGATTCAACAACAGCCTCTCACTTTCCCACCTTTAAAAAGTGAAAAATCACTGGACCTCTATTCCAACACACACAATTATCATGGATCGCATTCATTTATGAAATGAAAAACAGCAATATTCAAGTATTTATTTTTAACAGATAAAAAAGTTCTTTTCTGGAGAGGAAAGCTCAAAAACTAAAGGGATCTCATACAATGTACAAAATGTAATGCTGTGTAAGAGAAATGGGAACATAAATGCCTTTTTGACAGTTAAATTGGACCCATTTAGTTGGGAAGAATAGTAGCACACATTGGAACATCTTTAAAAGATTCAGACTGTAAAAAGCCTTAAAATACATCACAGGATCTGACACTTCACGTTAGCAGTGAAAAGATTTTTGTGTTCCTTGGGCATGAGCACCTCAGGTTCTAAACAGGAGCATTTTTTTTCACAAAATATTTCCTTTTTGTGCTGTGAAAGACACTACACTGGCAAAATGTCTCAGTGCCGTTGTTTACAGAGGCAGGAGAAAAAACAGCTCACTGAGTGTATCTTATCTTAATACTTTTTCCTCTTTCTCATTTGATTTTTTTGATTTTCCTTGCCTCCACCTTTCTTGTGTAATTTTTAACTTGTTCGTTGGTCTTCTGTCTAGCGTTGTCCTACTATATAAACCTATTGGAACACTGCATTGCTTTTCTACACATACACTGAGGCAGACTTTGGTTAGTGAGCATATTACTTCAAACTTATCCCTATGATAAATAAATAAGTAAATATTACCACTGATGAACTAGAAACCGAAACTTCTAAAAAGGCTGCTTGGTATGAACATAAGCTTTGAAACAACTTAGATCAGCCGAAAGATCATTTGTGGGAAACCAGAGGCAAGAACAAGGTTCTTGTTTTGAAAAAGTGGGAATAAGATCAGGTTAATCTATCAGATTAACCTGATAGAGTGATTCAGGAAAAAAAGCAAAAAAAAAGACAAACCATTGCTGATCGACCGAAGGAGACTTTAAAGATATGAAAGAATCTCCACAAAAAAAAACCCACCCTACGTTGCACGAAAATAAAAGTGTTAGGGCATGGCACTGTGCATATCCTGGGCTGGTTTATTGTTGTTGTTGCCATTGTTTCTTCCTGCTGAAGACAGGACCCCACCAGGTACAGGAATCTTGGCGAGTTTGGAATCTGTTTTTAGTGAACCGGAACAAGTTAGATAAAGTTGTTTAGACGCTGTAAATCTACTTTCCCTGAGCCAAAAACGTGTTAGCTAATGGGTTGTTTATGAGTTGCAAATCTGTTCAGTGAGGTGAAAATTTGTCAGATAATGGCTTGTTTATGAATTCTAAATCAATATTCAGTGAGTCAGAACTATGTTAGATAATAGCTTGTGTATGGGTTGTAAATCTGTTTTCAGTGAACTGGAAACATGTTAGATAATGGGTTGTTTCTGGGTAGTAAATCTGTTCTCAGTGAGCTAAAAACATGTTAGATAATGGGTTGCTCGTGAGTTGTAAATCTGTTTTTAGTGAGCTGGAAACCTGTTTTACAAAGAGGTCTATGACTCTTAAGTGTTTTTAGTGTGCAGAAAAGTTCACGGACCTATTAGATTTGAGTGGCACATCTGATTTCAGGGAGGGAGAGATCCATCTGAAAATAGATCTTTTATAAGGAGATTTACATTCAGGGAATAAAAATCTGGGACAACAGTGTCTTGGATGTATCATACCCTATTTTCTCTATTAAAGTCAATTACTGAGTAAAGGTTTGCACTGCTTGTAGACTTCAACTAAATGAAGCAGAAAAAGAGTGTAGAACTGATATAACCACACTAGGTATTTCCAATGTGGTTTCGAATCTCTTCGTAATAAAGGAAAACTTCCTACAGATGCATTCTAATAATTTTGGAGGAAAAATGGCAAAAATCAATATCAAATATGTAATTTTTCAATACTTAAACATTTTTACTAAAATCCCTCAGCAGGATTCCATTTAATAATTTCTGGATCACAGATTCTTAACACGGAAATAAGAAAATTTTAGAATTTTCCGTCTTCCAGTGAATGGAATTACTGGTGTCAACCAATCTTACCACTGCTTTTCTCCTTATAGGTGGAGGTTGAACAACTACCTCCACTATATCAAGCAGCTTCCTGAACTATCTGCTCTTTACAGCGAGAGAAAAATCACATGCAGACTGTGGGATGAAAGGCTACAAAAATACCAGCTGAAAAAGAATGACTCAACATAAACTGAAGTGGTTTAAAACACATGAAAGAGAGCAATAAATGTATTCATGTATGTTCTATCCCTCCTCACTTACAAAGAAGTATTTCTACAGAAGTATTTCTACAAAATGCCATAGTTCACATGTACATCCCAAGCATGTACAGTGAAGGCTTTTATAAGGATACAAAATTTCATCTGACATTCAATTATTCAGAGTGCTGACTCTGCTAATGAAAAATGAAATCTGGTATATTAAGCTACAAGCAGAAACACTTCCTTACAATTTCTTAAAACTATAATTCCCAGCTGTGCTTTATGGAGTGTCTTTAGCTCTTGTAGAGCAACCTATTATGAACTAATGAAGAATACTTTATTGTTCTTTTAAAAACCAATTTCTATCTGCATTAGTGCTTCACAAGTATTTATTTCTCCTCATTGTCTGTTTCAAATGTTGAAAATTCCATTGACTTTTTCATATAATACTCTTAATCTCTTCTTATAAAACAAGAGTTGAAATTGTGCTTCCATGTCATCACTGCACGTTTCTGTCCCTCGTGCAGCTAAGCTCAACTCTGAATCCCTGGGTGCTTTTTTGGGAGTAGTGGGAACATCCTGACAACATTGCTTAGTTTATCTTCAACATATCTCAATACAAATGTCATAAATTCCTCTAAAATATCCACACATAGGAAAACAATGGAAGAAAAACCTCAACACCTTGTATCATATAAAATCACAGAACAATTTGTCCACATCTTAAGGAACAAATGCTACATAGGACATTTTAGAAAACAATTACTGAAATTTTTTGCAGCCTTCAAATGAACCAGACAGTACTGAGAAAGGAAAAAAGAACAAACAAATGAAATATCTGCATCTGATAAGTGACTACAGATGAATATGGTTTGTTGCATATTTTATAAAAAAATAAGTAGAGCAGAAATGAAAGAGAACAGTTTTTACAATTAACACTTTAATAATACAGATTTATGCATATTTAGTATTAAGGATGTATTCCTTATGTATTCACATTCAGATTTTCCTCAAATTCAAATTTTCCCATGCCAAACCTGGTACCTTCCTACACATGCCTCGTATTACAGTTGTGCCAGACTTGATTGATAAATATTTCATTGCCAGATATTGAGATTTTATTGAGACCTCAGATGTAATATATGGTTTGTCTAATCTGGAAGACTTTGGTGAAGATTCTGGCAGAAATTTCTTGATAATAGTGCCAAGCTTTAAGTTTCAAAGGTTAGAAACAGGTCACATTTCATGAAATTTCTCCTACTACTGTGATGAATGAAGGCATAATAAACATGAGGAGTGAATAAGTACATTGCCAAGCAAGCCTTTATTAAAACCAAACATTCTGTAGGTTGGAATTTGCTTCTGATTATCAATGAGCACAAATCCCTTTCTTGGGCTCCACTTCAAGAAAGGTGAATCAACTGAGCACACTGACCAAGGTCTTAATATTTTATACTGAGAAATGGCTACAACAGAGAAGTCACCCTTACTAACTAGAAAAATAAACAACCAAATAGTTTCATCGCCAAGCAATTCACAACGAGGTTTTGTTTCAAGAGTAAAGCTCTTAAAATCACACTAAAATAAATTAAGCATTGACACCATCACTTCTGTTTTCTAGTAATATGCTTCGCACCTCAAAAGACCATTTTAAAACAAATTATTTTGAAGTGGTTAATGTTTAAATGTATCTTACTGGGGTAAAATATAATAATTAATTATGGTAACACTTCATTGACTTTTTTGCTCTATAAATCCAAGTGATCACCAACTTTACACTCAAAGTTTGTTTTATTTAAACAGGCATTTTGGGAAAGATGGGGGTTTTTTTTACTTACTTTCAATTAGCACTTTTCTGCCAGCCCAGTTGTCTTTAATAACTTGGATGTTTCCATAGTGGGCATCACTGAAGAAGATGCGATTGGTGCCCCTTCCCTTCAGGCTGTAGTCGAAGGCCAGCGCTATCACATTTTTGAAGTACTCTGGGTTTTCGTAGGGCCTCACTGGAGAATTCAGGTTGGTCTCATCTGAAAGGTGGATGCTTTTTAATATTGTCCTTCCTGAGTAGAGCAGGTAGCCCTCGTGCCTGAGGCAGCTGATCCCATCCTCTGCCAGGTACCCGTGAGCACAGGCACAAGTTCTCCGCGCATTGCCGCGGTAAAGGCAGAGCTGGTGGCATCCACCGTTGTTCTTGGCACAGATGTTGGTACCTGGGACAAAAAAGCATAATAAATCCTGTCTTCTACAGATAAAAATATACTTAGTTAAATTAAACAGAAATGAATTTTTATGTGTTCTGGGAATATTCTCCTCTTAAAAATTATTTGGGCTATGTTCACAAGAAAAACAAAAGGCCAAAAGAGCAAATAATGGAACTTTAGCCACACCGAAAGGTAATTTTAAAGAATAAAACCAATAAGCATTGTATAATTGTATAATTAATGTCCTTTCCAATTCACAAAAGCATGTATTTTATGAAAAGAAAAAGATAAAATGGGTTATTCCTCCAAAATCAGCTGAAGACTTAGAAAACATTTCAAGTCCTTTGAGCTTTAATTTTTTTTTTAAAACACCTGTTACTGGCAAAAAGTCAAATTTAGCTACAATCAGAATACAGTACTGCTTTAAGGTATTTTCTACCAAGTTAAATATGCATGTATTGACTGGTAAAAAACTGTGTGAATCCAGTTCCCTGTATTTAATGAAGACATTTCCCAACATTTTGTTCTAATTTATTTCAAAACCTGACTTTAAAAACTTACTCACTGACAATTGCACACCATTAAGGAATCACTGTCAAATTAGTAACTACACTTGTTACAGGTTATATTTAAAATAACTGTAATCATCAATAATTGGGAGCTATTTGTCTTTCTTATTTTGGACTATCTATAAATTACTATTGTAGCTAGTTGAGATAATTCAATTTCTGTTTCTGACAGCCGTTTCCACTTAACAACTCAGTTTTTTAGTATAGTAATTTTCCCATTTCTGAAAGTTTTCCACATAATGAAGGTGAATAAAACATTTTAATAGAATGTTTTCAGGTACAAAACTGTAATTGTTGGGAAGATATAGTGACTGAAAGTACTGTTGATTGAATTCTTTAACTGATACATTTCAAGCTGAAAATCCTTTTAAGAAAAAATCATGGCAAATGAGAGCTAACTCTTTCTTTAAAGAAGAAATATTTAATTTTGTTCTCCAAGGAAAATTTCCATGAGCTAGTCCTCTGGAGTTATGTA
Organism: Hypocryptadius cinnamomeus; assembly: GCA_013400635.1. Taxonomy (NCBI): domain Eukaryota; kingdom Metazoa; phylum Chordata; class Aves; order Passeriformes; family Zosteropidae; genus Hypocryptadius; species Hypocryptadius cinnamomeus. Next base: position 38,564 of record VYZP01000024.1, read on the forward strand.
AAACATGTGGAGATTCAGGTATAGACATTTTTACATTCCATTTGCTTAAAAGATACTTTAAATGTTTTATTAGGCTAGAAAAGTTAATATCTGTTTGGAAGGATGAGAGGCTGAGAATAAAAAAATAAAATATATGAAATAGATCCTCAAGCTTCTAAAATCTCTTTGAAAACTTCAATGCTTCCATGGTTCACCAGCTGTAAACATCTTTAAAAATGGCCAGTTCTGAAGCCAGGGCAGTCAGGGCATGTCTTTGCACACCTGTAAAATTGTACTGAAGGATGGGAATCTTTGCAAGTCCCACTGCAGGATGGATTCGTCAGAAGGGGTAAAACAGGTGTTTGAAAAAAAAGCATCAATCACAATCAGCACAGCTCTTCGGGGTGTTGGGGTTTTTTTGTTTGGTTGTTTGGGGGTTGTTTTAATAACAAAAGTCAGAAAACTATTTAATTACATTGGGTTTTTTTAAACACTTAACTACTTCTAGTTCAATAAACTTAAAAAAAAAATATATATATATAATAGTGTGAGAGAGAAAAACATTCCAAAAACATTTTTCACCTGTTTTTTCCCTTTTGTCCTTCTGGCTCACTGACATCCCCTCCCAATGACATTAACCATTTGTTCCCTAGTAAAATTTGAAAAATGTATTAAAAAATCATTCAGGTATGTTTTTCAAACTAACATCAGTAGATTTTTAGCCTCAGTAACCATTACTCCTGTTCCTTATGTGATCAAGTCTATAAATCCATCAATAAAAATTACACATAAAGAAGCATTGCTTTATCTCACTGTTCTGTTTTCCTAATTCTATAGTATAAAGCCCTTCCAAGCCAGCAGACATTAACAATTTCTAGCCTAGTTAAAAGAAATGGATTTTGGTGTGGATTTATTTTTATCCACAAAATATGAAGTTCTGAAATTGCATGCAGAAATCCATTGTAAAATTATTATGCATATGTGTGCAAATTATTTTTTTCTCAAAAAAAATTTTTTTTAATGTTTTATTAATTCGTAAATATGCTTCAAAATGCAGATTTATTTAACATGCCATACATAATGCAGTTATGTATGGCATGTATGAGAGATTTAGGTAGAAGACAGAATCTTTGGATAGCTAATGCTGCAATTAAAGCAACTTTTGAGTGCTACCAACACTGTAAATATGTTTGTACTAAAAAGTTTATATATAATGGTGTTAACATTATTTTTTTCCTCTCTTTTGAGTATATTTCTAGAAAATTTTGTCTGGATTACCCGGTAGCAGTTTTTTTGGAGAAAATCATCACAATTTTTGGTAGACATCTAACAAATTTTCTCAGTAAAACAAGTTTTTCAAGGTCTTGTCAAAACCAGAAATTTAGAAGTAACTTTAGAAGTTAAATAGCAAGATCATTCTTAGTCAGGTAGTGGAGAATAAAGTTTAACCATCAGTACCATAAATCACAGAGAGTCTATAATAACTTTTGTCTTATGAGTTTGCTAAACTAATTGAATAGAAAGGAAATCTGATTATTTACAAGGTCTTTTTCCACAGAAGGAACAAAAAAAAAAAAAAAA